>RJWH01008101.1:17837-33643 GCA_004363575.1 Solenodon paradoxus | reverse complement strand
AAGTGTCAGACAAAGGTGATGGAGAGGCCATGACTTAGAATTTGCAGGTGGGAAATGTCGAGGACTTCATTATGTGAGACGAGAAGAAAATAAGAGCTGTCTCTAAAATCAAAAGGTTTTGTTACTCCTGGCTTGAATATTCCTAATTTGAGTGGAACAGTGACTCTGGAGTCTTGTTCAGGTGCAGTTAGAGTCCTTGGTGGTGGTGACTGTTGACTGTAGTGTAGAAGCTGCATGCACATAATTGTACAACTGCTGTGAAGGATAGAACATGTTTGCTCATCCAAAAATTTAAGTCATGTCTATATCCTAGAGGTTCAGTTTTATGTTTGCTTAATTGCTCTTAGTGTAAAGAATATTTGTAGACATCTTTTGCCTTGGTCATTTTTCATGCGAATGGGTAAAATTTAAATTTGGTTGGATCTTGACAATCCAGTCTTCATTTTATCTTAGGTCTCATGAACTGAGTGCATCCCTCTCTGGAAGGAAAACCACCAATATTTTTATTCCCACTAAATAGCAATTTTCCTTCTTACCTTGTTTTGTATTAATGTGGTTAAATATCAACATCACTCAACTATGAAGCCAGCTGTGTTTATTAACTTGACTGACACTGATTTATTTTCAGAAATTGAACTTTTGATACTAATATAGCCTATTGGGAATTTTGAAAGAGAATGAACTATATTTCTTTACTAACATGATTTAGTATTTTGTCTTGTGAAACAGGGAAATATTTTACTGGAATTTGCTTTAAGTATACTATGATAGGTGAGAGAGAAAGGATAAGGAAGGCTGATGTATTTTTTGTCATATTTTGCCCATCTAAGATTCCTAGGATTATACTGTCATAAAACAAACATATTACTTGAACTGAGTTATATGACAGCTTTACTGAGCCTTTGGTGAAAATCTAATTTCTAACTATTACCTTAGAGGATAGCCACCTGGGGTGTTTCATTGTCATAGCCGAATTAAGAAATAGTCATGTTTGTGGCAAGTTACCTTGTATCAGAGCTCACAGCTCCAAGGAGATGACTATGCATTCTTTACTATGTTTTCACTCCTATTTTTTCTTAAGTGGTCATGCATTTTAAAGTCAATTAACTTATGAGAGATAGGCAGTGATTGTAATTTGTTAGTTAAAAAAATTCTGACCAAGTTCAACTTGAGATAGTTAAAGAGAATGAGAAAGGTGTATATATACACAATGGAATAAAACTCAGTTATTAAAAAGTATGAAATCCTGCCATATTCAACAAATGGGTGTTTCTAGAGAATATTTGTGGAAGAATTCCGATAGAGAAAGGCAAACACCTTATTATTTCACTCCTATGTGGACGGAATAGAGAAACCCGACTCATTAGCTAAATAAAACTAAAAGTCTTATACTCTAAGGCCAAATTAATGGTTACCAAAGAGAAAACATGGACAAATTAGTGGCATTACCAATTTACCATTAGATGGCAATGGTTAATACTGGAATTTTAGTGGTGGACTAGTGTAGTATACACAGCTGTTGATAACATGATACACACTTGAGACTTATAAAATGTTGTAATGCAATGTTATTTCAGTGAAAATCTAAGCTCACTCCTGTGACTGAGGCAACTAACGTGTCAGCTGTGTTAACCACACAGACCCATACTTGAGACTTGGTGCCAGGTTTAAAACAATCATTTAAAGATAAAAGTTAGGCAAATTTTTCAAAAATCTATCCTAGATATGTAAATAATACTCACGAAATGAATACTTTCTGTAGAGGGGGAGGGGCAATGAGGCAAGCCGTTCCACTGACCATCAACGCAACATGCACTGGCACGTACCTTGCCCTCACAGTTTTTGTCTTGTATGAGGTGTTTTTGGAATTTATCAATGCATAACTTATGACTCTGCAAATCCCTTGTAAGCACAGACTAGCACTGTTGTAAACTTAACCATATTTCATTTTACTATAGGATCGCCCAGCAATGCAGCTTTACCAACCAGGAGCTCGAGGCAGATACCGACACAATTACCCTGATGACCGCACCAAGTCTGCATGTTCAGTAATAGAAAAGAAGCAGGAAAGTGTTATTAGCCATAGAAAAAGAGGAGGAGAGGCGTGATAAATCCAAATGGCCTTTGGTGTCCTGTCTAGGCAGCCAGAGAGCACGTGTTAAGCAATCCAGAAGTGCCTTCTGGGCAGAGGACGAGAGGGAGAGTCTCTGTGCTGGTGGGGTACACTGCAGAGGAGTATGTTTAGCGTAAATGCAGGAACCGGATTGCAGGTTCAGATTGGAAGTACAATTTTGCTGTTTGTGCAGTTCCTACAAATTGATTTTGAAGTGTCAGACAAAGGTGATGGAGAGGCCATGACTTAGAATTTGCAGGTGGGAAATGTCGAGGACTTCATTATGTGAGACGAGAAGAAAATAAGAGCTGTCTCTAAAATCAAAAGGTTTTGTTACTCCTGGCTTGAATATTCCTAATTTGAGTGGAACAGTGACTGGAGTCTTGTTCAGGTGCAGTTAGAGTCCTTGGTGGTGGTGACTGTTGACTGTAGTGTAGAAGCTGCATGCACATAATTGTACAACTGCTGTGAAGGATAGAACATGTTTGCTCATCCAAAAATTTAAGTCATGTCTATATCCTAGTGGTTTAGTGTTATGTTTGCTTATATGTTGTCTGTATAAAGAATATTTGTAGACATCTTTTGCTTTGGTCATTTTTCATGAGAATGGGTAAAATTTAAATTTGGTTGGATCTTGACAATCCAGTCTTCATTTTATCTTAGGTCTCATAAATTGTGTGCATCCTTGCTTCTGGAAGGAAACTTGAAGAATATTCTTTGTTCCAGCTAAATAGCAACTTCCAGTCCTACCTTGTTTTGTGTTGATGTCAATAAATATCAACATCACTCATCTATGAAGCCAAGTGTGTTTATTAAGTTAAAATAGCTGTTTTTCAGAAATTGAACTTTTGATACTTAATATTTAGCCTCTTGGGTATTTTGAAAGAGGATGAACCATGTTTCTTCACTTATATGCTTTTTTATTTTGTCCACCAAGAAGATCAAATCATGGTTCACTGATTTTTTTTTTTTAAGGAAAGGTGCAGGTAGGAATACAGGTGAGTAGGTAGGCAGGCAGGAAGAAAGAGTAGGAAGAAGCATCCTATTTTAATTTCGTTGGTCACATTGGCCCCCCCGCCTCGACCCAGGTAGCTAACGTTGATCCTTGGGATGCACGTGGACTGCGCTCCCTTGGAGGCGACTAACCTGCCTGACCACTACACCACCAGAGGTCTCCGGTTCACTACTCTAGTTCCCTAAAAACAAAATGTAAGGAGAGCATCTTGAACAGCTGCTTAATGTTCACCCTGCCGGCTCCTTCTGTGGCATCGGTTTGCCTGTAGTTAAAAAGTCACTGCTTTCCATATTTCACAGCTTTTAGAAAACCGTGTCTCAGAAGCAGATAAAGAGGAAGGGCCATTGAAGATGATTAAAGAGAATCATCCTAATAGGGGAGAGCACTAAAGAAAGGGAAGGGGACATTTCAAGGCCAGGACTGGCTGGCAGTGTCCCAGGCCAGAGAAGTTGAGGAAGATGAAAGTGCTGCCTTCACTGGATCCGGGATTGCCGGGTTTAGGTGAACTGGTGAGGCAGTAGCCATGTTTTAGTCAGGTGAATGGCAGGTGGGAAAGCAATTGAAGATGACCTTGGTCAGAGGTGGGGGTGGAAGGGTCCTATAGTGCATGCCCCTTTAGGCCAATGCAAGGACTTGGATTTTTACCCAGAGTGAGATGTGAGCCATTAGAACTGCTCAAGTAGATAGGTGACAGGAGACCACTCTGGTAGGTTGTGAAGAGGGGAAGGGTCAGAAGAGGGGAGAAGAGTTAGGAAGCCTTTGTAATATTCCCAAGTGAGAGATGGTGGTGTCTTTGAGTCAGGGTGGAGGCAGTGAGGAACAATTGGATTCTGGATATATTTTGACAAGAGAGCAGACAGGACTGATATCTATAGTTCCCTCTTCCTGGAAAGGAAGGCCTCTCTCCCCTTCTTCCCCTCTTCCTTTGTCAGGATTTCCTCAAGCAGCTCCTCTGCAGACCTTTCCCTACCCAGGCTGGGGGAGGGGCTCCCCTGTGACTTCTCAGCGTCCTATGCGCCCCTCTCCTCACTTAGGCCACACTGGGCTGCAAGCACACAGCACAGTCTAACCCACTAACTGCGTACAGCAAAGGCACTTAACTGCTCTTGAGTGAATTCATGGATCTATTCCAAGTCCTTTCTACTTTCTCCAAATTCCCTTTTTCTTTCCAGAAGGCTGTTGAGCTTCCTAATCTGTTGAACTCTAAGCCATCAGCCGTGGTCCACTTCAGTCCTATCCCTACCCCACACTTTCCCTCTCTTCTAGATGTTGCTTTTGCCATAGGAAGGTAGGCAAGGGTCAAATGTGTTATTATTTGAAATGAAATGAAAATGCTCAGATGTTTTCCAGAAGAAACAATGTAAAGAGAAATCAGTAACAAATAAAATTACCTATGGGGAAAAAGAGCCTGTGGGGCAGGGAGAGAATGAAGGTGGGGGCTAGACCTCTGTCAATGTTTCATTTGTACTTTTGTCTTTAGACGCATATCATTTTTTCAAAGGAAAGGTGCAGGCAGGAATGAGCGTGAGCAGAGAGGCAGGCAGGGAGAGGAGGAAGAAGCACTTTTATTTAGTCATACATCTTGGTTGCTCCCCCTGGCCCCAGGACTCGAATCCGGGTCCATGGGATGTATGGGAGCTACATCCAGCGGACCTAACCACTAAGTCATCAGAGTTGCCAGACTCATATAACTTTATATTGAAACATAACACCCACAGAGAAAAGTGTACAAGCCCAACGTGTACAACTAGATGAATTTTCTAAGTGAACACACCCATAGGACTAAATCCAGATTAAGGAACACCAGCACTTCCAGCCTCCCCAGCCCAAGGGTAACTAACTAACAGCACAGATTCATTCTGCCTGGTTTTGGTCTTTACATAAATGGAATCATACAGTCTACAGGCTTTTGCATCTGGTTTCCTCTATTCCACATTTGTTGTAAATATTTGTGACATCTGTCTATGCTGTTGTAGATAGCTGTAGTTTTTTCATTTTTATTGCTGTATAAGAATGGTTCACAAATGTGTTAGTCTCTCAGAAACTCCACAGAGTGCTCATAAAAGGATAAGAGTGAAAGAAACAAAAACAGGAAAACTAAGAATAAAAGAAGCAAATAATGTCTTTGTATTATTGTAAAAGTCCTCACCAGTGCAACTTGGTGGAGGAGTGGTTTGGTCAATAGCCTCCCACCGAAGCACAAGCCACAGGCATCCCCTGGACTCGGGTTCCGGCCCTGGCAGGGTTGACTAATTAAGATGTACAGCTAAATAAAGTGGTCTGCCTCCTCTCTCCTCCTGCACTCCTGTGACTGTGGTATGCTGTTCCTCCCAGCTGGAATGCAGCCCCATCCTCGTCCTACCTGTAGTAGTTGGTAGGGCTGCCACACTGGGTGGCTAACACAATAGACATTTCTCACAGTTCTGGAGGCTAAACGCCCAAGAGTAAGGCGTCAGAAGGTCTGGTTTATCTTACGGTCACTCTCCTTGGCTAGCAGATGGCTGCCCTCTCACTGCCGTCACAAGCTCTTTCCGCAAGTGTGCACATCCTAGGTCTCTCCATTGAACCCTAATCTTTTCTGATAATGACTCCTGTCAGAATGGCCCATACTAATATGCCTCATTTTAACTTAATCTCTGTAATGGCTCTACCTTCAAAGAAAGTCACATTCTGAGGTACTGGGCATTACCGCTTCAACCAAGTGAACTTGGGGGGAACAAAATTCAGCCCACGCCACTACCATTTACCTTGTAAGACTGAATTCAAATGCCACCACCTCCCAAGATCTAGTAATCATCACCCACTTCAACATTCCTGTAATACTTTATTTGTATCTTTCTAAGGCTTCCTTCCACTATCAGCTCTGTTTCAACACAAAGGAATGAAAAGAATGGCTGCTGTTTACTGAGCGAGATGACCACTCGCTGGCTATATGTCAGCACGCATATTATTACGTGTCTTTTTTTCAAGGAAAGATGCAGGCAGGAGGAGGGAGGAGGAAGAAAGTTTTTATTTACTTTATGTAGTTGTTCATCTTGGTGGATTCCCCCCTCCCCCTGCCCTCCACCCATCCCTGAGACACAAACCCAGGTCCTTGGGATGTATGTGGACTGTGCTGTCATATTACATTCTGCCTTTCCAATTCGACAGAAACCAAAGTATACTACATCAGACTACAGGCTTGGTTCTTGGGGTTGGGGGTACAGGAGTCAACAAATCCGACCCCCCCAAAAAAAGAATGCTAACCCAGCCCCCATGGAAACTTGTGATGATGGCATAGTCCTGTATTTGATCATGGTGGCAGCTCCTCATAGCCTCACTGCATAAAACACACACACACACACACACACACACACACACACACACACACACTCACACACATGAATGCAAGGATTACTGGCGAAATCTCAATTAGCTCTTTTGCTTGCTACGATGTTGATTTTCTGCTTGGATGCAGTCTAATAGTTACGCAAGATTTGAAGGCTAGCGAAGGCTGGGTGAAGGCGGCAGAGGACCTCTTTGTACAATTCTTTATGACATCTTATGAATCTGATTATTTCAATATAAAAAATTTAAAAAATCTCTGTCCTCATTGAGCTCAAGTCCAGTGATGAGTTAGACAATAAACAAATGATGTGGCATTGCAGAAGGTGGTTAGTATTACTAAGAAAAACAAAGCAGGCAGAGGGGAGATAGTGTTTGTCAGGTGGTCTTTCTGAAGTGGTAACATTTAAGCCTTGACTTTTAGGAGGTGAGGAAACCAGCCAGGGGATACCTGGGGGAGTGGACTCTCAGAACACCTAGTACCAAGTCTGTGAGAACTGTGAGTGGTGTGTTTGAGGAAGAGCAAGGAAGTCAGTGAGAGAGAGAGTAGCAGGAGGCTGAGTCAGAAGTGATGAGGTCCAACTGCGTGAGGTCTTTCAGGACATTGCAAATACTGTCATGTATTGCTTAATGACAGGGATATGTTCTGAGAAAGACATTAGATGTTTCCATTGTGTGACGACAACATTGGCAGTGGATTTTGTATGCTCAGTGGGCATGATGAATAAGACATGGAATTAAATCAAGCACAATGGAAAACGGTGCTATCAGTATTCTAGATGTTGATTTATGATGATGCACACCTTGAAACTGTGTAATGTTCCGATGCAATGGTCCTTCAATAAATGATTTGTATAATCTTTTAGCAGTCTCAGTCATACCCTAAACTTGAGGTAAATGAAGATGATGATTTCATCAAGGAAGAATTTTATTTGTTGCACTGTCTGGCCACCTAATAGAAACCACAGGATCTTAAATAAAATAAACAATAAAAATCCAGGTTAAAAAATCTTAGGTCTCACTTTAATTAAATGTCAACTTATGTGGATGAGGGCTTGAACTTAAAAACTAGATAGGATGAATGTAACAACACTTCCACTATTAAAAATGGTAATTATTAAACTGGGTTCAAGCTTCTCAAGATATGACTTATGTATTCTGTTAGGAACTAGCATTCCAAGGCTGAAACCTGGGACAAACTCCTGTTTATTTTATGTCACAATAACCTCTTGATTTTGTTCTTATTCAGCACCATAAAGACTACCTTACTTTGGGCCACCATCATTTCTGGCCCAGACAATTTCCAAAACCTCTTACCTAGTTTGTTTGCTCTACCACCCTTCACTATATCCCAGTCCAAGAATTTGTAGTCATTATTGTACCATGGAAGTCTTTGGCAGTCTGGACTTTGGCAGTTTATGGACTTATTTTCAGAATGTTTCTAATAAATGCATAAATCAAAGTACATAGGATTGTAAAGAACACCAATTACACTGTAATTGTTACCAAAATATTTTTAAAAGAAAAGTGTGTTTAACAGGTCACCTGCTAGGTGTAATAACTATGATTTCAAAGAAGTGACGAGTATGTGCTATTTCTAGACATCTGCATCATGTCTATATGTGCTATAAATGTGCTATAAAACCATCTTTGATTTCTCTTGGTGACCAAGTCACACGTACTGCTCAGCCACTGCAGTTTATAGCTCATATCTGTAAAGAAAGAAAATGCTAAATTGCAGTCAGAGTTACAGGAAAAGATTGTGATTTTTCCCATTCAAGTTCATGCCCCCTCTGAATTCTATACCTAAACCCTTGCGTATCCCAGGTTAAAAACCCTTGATCTCTGGAGATGAAAAGGCCTGAGGTGATTGCAAAGATAGACGCTTTTGTTTTTAAATAGGCTAGCCCCGGCCCCTCCAACCTCTAGAGGTCCTCCCCAATCTCGTACGCCCCAGCCAGGTCGAAACTAACTGCAGGGAAAAGACCGTCCACCAGGCCTAAGGCCTGACGCGCTCCCTCCCACGTTCAGGACCGAAATCCCTTGCGCGGACATGACGTCTCCGCCCTCCCGCCCCGCCCGTGGACTTAGCCCCTCCTACCTCGCGCCTGGAACCTTCAGGAGGACTTTCACTACATCACCACTATCTGCCTCATCCGGGAAGCAGGTGTCCCTGGAACTCTGAAGGGCTGCTGCGGAACCCACTTATGGGGCTGAAGCAAAACGAATTCCATTTCGCACGCTTAAGGATGGTTTCCCACGGCGCCACAGGAGCGCGCTGATGGGGGAGGATGGCCCGGAGGCGCGCAGCGTTACCTCCCAAGCTCCACCCCCAGGCAATGCGTCTAAACGCCTTCTTCCGCCCGGTTCTTTCTCTTTCTCCTTCCCTGCGCCATCGTGGTGGGTCGATCGGCTGGGCCATCGGGCGCCATGGTAAGTCCATCCTTTGTCATCGACTCTAGAGTGGCTTCCCGAGACTTGAGGTCTCCAGGAGTTCGCCGGGGCCGTGGACTGCGTTGACTGCGGGAGCAATTTTAGGGTTTTTGCGAGAGAAGGTTGGTTTGGCCACGGCTCCAAGCCGCAGGCCTGGCTTGGAAGCTGGCGAGGACTCGAGCGCCTGGGGAGGGGCCGGCTGCGCTGGAGCGTGGGGTGCGAGGTGGCGCTGTTTGCTCCAGGCTGCGGTCCAGCAGGCAGGGTTTCCCACTCCCCATTGCCTGTATCCCGCTACCAACGGGTTCTGGGCCAGAGAGAAGTCAGGAGGGGCACCCTCAAAATCGTGGCCAGCCACGTGAACAGCCCGCGACACGTGGACGTGCGGGACATAGGTAAAGGAATGTGGGTTGCTGATTTTCGGAAAGTCTAACTGGGCGGCCAGGACATACAATCTTAGGAGTTTACAGGCCTTTCTGCCGTCTTTCCAAGGACTAGAGCGTCCACCCGTGGGAGCGCCTGTAACAAGGGCGTGTTGTGATGTTAGCCGACCTATGTGATTGATAATAGGTTGTTTTTGTAGCATGCCAGCTGCCAGTTACTGTATCAATTCCTTGAAAAATTAGCATAATGCTTTAGGTATGAGGATCAGTATTTGGCCTTGTATTGTTTTCGTTGACAGAAACTATTTTGCAACTTTCTGTGTGCTGAAAGTGTCTTTGCCCTCCTGATTACGGCCCCCATTGTCATGCCAGAATGTCTTGGGCCACCCTGGCCACGTTTCCCTGGTATTCACCCCGGGTTGGGCTTCGATGGTCCGCGGTCTTCATGAAAGTCAAAAGATAAAAAGGGAAGTTGGCTGAGTCATCCTTGGAAAACGTTGCATTTCAAACAATAGCAAATGATCAGTGGGTTAAAGATAAAAGTATCTGAAGGACTGTAAATCTTAAATTACTCGCAGTGACCCTTGAAAGTAGACACCCTTGTTTTACAAAGAAGGGGTAGATTGTTCTGGTTGACCAAAAGCTGTGTTTAATGAAACCAAGTTCCCGTGCTCTAGTCATCCCCAATGTCCTGGGTCCTAGGGTGACAGTGAGGAAGACAGCAATGCCACCCTATCGTTGGAGCAGAGAGAACCTGGATTTGAATCCCAGCTCTGCACATGAACACACTTGGGCAGGTTTACATGCCATACTTGCCTGGCTATACTTACTTTTATTTGAAAAATGGGGATTATGGTATCTACCTCCAGAGAAGTTGTAGGGAACTAAACAAAGGGTATGATGTGTTTGGGAGTAGGAGGGTTGTTTTTCCGTATAAAGCATCCAGCTGTTGGCGTCCCTAATAGGTTTTGAACAAGCTCCAGTATTACAGTCTTAAATTGATTGCATTTCCTTCCCAGTCTTCTCACAAGACTTTTAGGATCAAGCGATTCCTGGCCAAGAAACAAAAGCAGAATCGTCCCATTCCGCAATGGATTCGAATGAAAACCGGTAATAAAATCAGGTAAAGACACACACACCCCAGCTTGTTTTTTTGTTCAATTAAGATTACTTTTGTTAATGTCTTGCTTGAGCCAGATATGAGGTGGAAGTTTTATTCCATATCCCAGTGGGGAAGACCGCGAAGTGCTGTCTTTTTCTAAAGATTGGGAGATCGCCCTCTGCTGCAAAAGTGCTTGAATTGGTGGTTTAGAAGAGAGAGATTAGAATTGCTACCAAGGGACCCCTCCTAAGTCATCTAGGCCAACTCCAGGTGAAACTAGACCTAAAACTCAATCTGGATAGTGTAGGGTCTGCTTTTAGGGGTTATGAGTAGTGAAAGAAATATACATCTAAATCTCAAAGTTCAATAGTCTCTTGTTTTGTGCTCCCCTAGGATTGCGAGGGTATTTTATACTTAGGATTGTACACACTGGATCCAGAGAATTAGCACAATTGCATGGTTTTTATTGCCTCCCATGTCTACCAGCTTTTAACATGTATTTAAAGCAGGTTGCAATTACAGTGCTTCATTTCGTGGAGGCACTGACATTATCCTGCTGACAGAAAATCTTTGTTGATCATTTTTGATTTTGCCTTTGAGTAAAATCATGGCAGATTGACATGGACAATTCTGAGATGACCTTAGCTTTGCAAAGCACATGCTTTGGCATTGAAATGACTGGGGGTGTTAATCTATTGTAAAAATTATGCAGAAACTTACATGTGTGACCCATTGTGACTTTTTGGTATAGGCTTCAAAATAGGTCTCTGGATCTCCCCCAGTCTGTCAAAGGTGGGGGTGAGTGTATACTTAGGGAGGAGTGCTTCTCTACTACTTACATTCCAACTAAAGTCAGGGTGTTTTCCTAGCCTGGAATCATTTTGAGAGGTAAAAATTTGATTTGACTAGTTCTTCGACAAATCTAGCAAATCATTTTTTACTTTCCAAAAAGAATTTCCAACTTGTTAAAGGAAGGAAAAACGGGACTCTTTGTCTTTTAAGGATTGAAATGTACTTACTTAGAAGTAAATTTTATGGTGAATGAAAACTGCTTATTTAAGATCTGCCTACCTTTGTAACTTGTCATTTCCTTTTGTGTAGGTATAACTCCAAGAGGAGGCATTGGAGAAGAACTAAGCTGGGTCTGTAAAGAATTATGGATGAGATATGGCACATTTATGCTATAGCAAAAGTTGCCTAGCGTCTTGCTGAATCACGTTAAAAATCAATCACAACTGTGGAAATTGGGGACAGTTGAAAGGAGAGATCGTCTCTTTATTCTCTGCACAGTTAGCTTAATTCAGTAATAAATATGTGTGACCTGTGAACTGCTGTTGTACTCTGATTTGTGAAGTACTGAATTCCCCCCTCCTGTTCGATCTCAGCGCTAATGAAACTTTTCCTTTTCCAATGTTAGAAATGTTCTCTGGATACCAAGTATTAGAAGTATGGCTAGTGTGAGAAAGGGACTGATTTGGGTTGTAATTGAACTGTTCCCTGTGGCTAGTGGCTCTCAAACACCTGTTATGGAAAGTGCATACGTGCCATCCTCAGGTCGGTGGGGGTAGCATGTTCAGTAGTTTATATGCTATCTATAGTACCTATTCTCACTCAGTAGGAATCATCTGAACCAGCGATTGGCAAACTGCTGGTCTGCTGCCTGTTTATAGACTACTTAAATTCAAATTTCCTAGGCAAATTCATGTACCGGTCATCCTAGGTACTCGGAATGAATTGAGAACAAATAATATGGTATGCTAGGCCATGCAGCCAGTGATAGTGCGATCCCTATGTGTAACCATATGTCCCAGATGACCATAATCCCTAAGTACAGCACTTACTAAAGCAGGCTACAGAATTCCAAGTGAGGAACCTAGAAACTGCCAACAGATTTTCGGGATACAACTTCTTTTATAAGTCCCTAGATTTCAAATATTTTCTCTTAATTACATCAGTGTTTCCTTCAAAGACAGCTGCCACTGAACAGCAGTTCGTAAATGTTAACATGTGAAAAATGTTAATCATAAGCCCAAAGCAGAGGGACTTGGTACAATGAATTGGCAGTCATGTGATGGAGAGATTTCTAACCATTTTTGGAATATTTGAGATATCTTCACTGGGCCTATAGAAGTAAGGCCAAAGACACTAATGATGGATTTTTTCTAGGGTAGGATTAGAACTAAAAAGTGACATGGACACCAGTGTTCGGTGACCGTGTGAGGGCTTTTGAGCCTGATAGAGACAGGTTCTGGTGACCCCTGTGAACGCTTAAAGCGGGGATCGGACATTTGACAAGTTTGATGAATTAGGTTTACCTGAAGAAAAATAGTGGGACTTCAGTAGTCAGCTCCCATGGTGATACTGCCCACCCTCATGGCAGCAGGGCTGGAATGGAACGGGATCCACCTGCGTAGTCTGGATTCAAATCCTGCTCTTCCAGCTGTAAGCCTAGGTGTCATGATAACCTGGGACCTATGGGACCTCCCTCAAGGCTGTGATGGTGAACCCAAGATTTTGATTCAGTGTCTGGCTGTCAGGACAGGAGGAATGGAATGAGCAGCTTCCGGTTTTGCTATGACTCCCTCAGTAGACAAGCTAATATGCTGGATAAAGCTCTGAAAAGCTCCAGGGAGGGACCTGGGTGGTCCTGGGAGAAGTCAGCCACTTGGCTCAGTGTCTGCTGCTGGATAGGTACCAGTTCTCCAATTTCAGGATAGAATCTTCTATGAGCTTCCTTCGCCACTGTAACAGTAAAGGGATGTAATTGTGCTAGTTGTTAATGTCTGCCTCCCCGGCTAGACAGCTCTGCCAGAGCCTGGCTGTCTTGCTCAGTGCTGGTTGCTCTCACCTAACAGCATATAGCAGGAGGTCATACGACAAACTGGTTGAATTGAATGAGTGAATGAATACTGAATGGGGAGAGGGCATGCAGGTGAGCAAGAGCAGTACAAAATATGCACCTCAACATATCTACAATGAGCACGGACCTTGTCTGGGAGTCAGGGAAGGTCTGGCCCAGGTTCACAGGGAGGGAGATGGGGTGTGTGCAGTGGGCAGGGAGCTGGCGTTTAGGGCACTGGGGAAAGGAGCATCCAGCAGATCATGAAAACACAGACATGCTGCCAGTTGGGAATAGCACTGTTCTCCCCTCATCCTCTGTAGGAGTGCTTGCTCCCCCAGGACGTAAAGTCATGGAAGGGGCCACTCGGTGCTGAATATCCGAAGCTGCTGGTGGAGACTGGCAGGAGCAGCAGGACAGGCTCTCAGGCCTGACCCTAAACAATACTATGTTCTCTAAACAAATACAAGTGACTTAGATTCCAGCAGAGCTGATGATACAGAGGGTTTGGAGATAGTTCATCGAGGCAGAGATGTAGGAGGGAAATGATAGAAAACACCAAAAAGGCAAGTGCCAGCAACATAGGCCATACTACTCATTTTCTAGAAGTCAAAACAAAATTTTTGTAAAGATCTCCCCAAACCCATACAATTATCAACTCTTGGAATTTTTTTAACAAGTTTTTCTCAATGAAAACATGGCAAGTTTACAGATAATTGTGGATTACATTGGGGCACTAACTATAAAGGGATTGAGTACTCTTAACATGTACCCTGGGAATGAGAGCTGAGTATCGAAGGAAGGAACATGTTGAAAAGATGGAACCTCTCCCTAAGGTTGGGATTCTTGTCATCTGGAGAAGGTGTAGTTGTTGTCCATTGGTGGTGAAGAAAGTTACTGTGTTGTCTTGGGTCAGGACTAGTTCGTGGAAAGTACACAAGCTGGCAGGCAAGAAAGGGACACTTCCACCGGGTTGTTGATGAGTTGTGCTGATGAACATGGACTGGAAGCGAGAAACTATGCGGGAGGTTTTAATTTGACCAAGACTGGCAGATGACACCCACTATGGTGTATTTGCACAGCCATTCCTTTTTAAATATCGACTGAAATATACATACAGAGGTGCGTAGCAGTTAGATCAATCGCCTCTGAAGGATGCAGGTCACATGCCCCTGGATTCAGGTCCTGGATCCAGAGGGAAAAACCAGTGTAAAAAATTAAGTTTGAAAAAACAGGGTGCTTCTTCCTCCTCTCTCTTCCTGCTCGCCTGCCTGCTTGCCTTCACTCCTGCCTACATCTCTCCTTAAAAACAAAGAAATACACACACAGAAGAGTACACTTATCCTAAGTGTATATAGCGTGACTCCAGGTGTGTCACCATCACCGATCAGGAAACAACACAATCAGCCCCCACAGAAGCCCTTCCTTGGGCCCCCTTCCAGTCACCATCACCCAAAGTGTCAGCACTGTTCTAACGTCAGACTGTATAGATTAGCCTTGCCTGTTTGTGCATTTTACATGAATGGAATAATAAACGTTGCACTTTTTGCCTTGTTTTTTTGTTGTTGTTCATTCACCATCGTGTAACTGAGGCAGTTGTTGCGCACAGTAGATGGTTCGTTTTATTTGTGGTATAATGTTTAAGCGTGTGAATACACCACAGTTTATTCCCCCATTTTCCTATTGATAGGCATTTGGATAATGTCCAGTTTGAGGACTTTGTTTAAAGAGGAAGGGAGGGAGGGAGAGGAGGAAGAAGCACTTTTTATTTGTTTATTTTGCTTGTCCCCTACCCCCTGGCCCCAAATCCTTGGGGTTTATATGATGCACATCCCAGCATCGCTTGAGCCACAAGGGTGCACCCCCAGTTTGGGGCCTTTCTGAACAACGCTGCTATGAACATATTTGTACATCTGTGTGTCAAAAGTGTATACGTTTCATTGCAGGTGATTTCATTTGCATTGTTATATTTTTTAGGATATATAGGCCCAACAAAAATGTTTTTATAATGAGAAGGAAGCTAATTAATTTTTTTTAAATGAGCACATGTTTATAATCAGAGAACATTTTCAAAGAACAGGAAAATTAAACTTAACTTTTAAGGTTACAATAGAACCACTTACATATGTTGCTTTTTTTTAAGCACAAGAAGAGAATATAATACAAACCTTCAAGGTTATCTCCTAGAACCTAAGGGCAGGGGCAGCCAGCCTTTAAGAAGAACCAGAGGCACACCCTTGTGACTCAGGTGACTGGACACTGGCCTGTGGACCACATACAGCTAATGACCAGGGTTCAAGACCCGGGTCCAGGGTGAAAAACCAATGTGAACAGCTAACTAAATATCTTCCTTCCCTTCTTTGCTTCCTTCCTTAAAATGCTTCTTCCTTTTCTGCCTTCCTTCCTTTGTTGTTTTTTAAAAAAAGAAGAGGTGTGCCCTAGTGGCTTAATGTTAAGACCACCGGAAGCGGTCTGTATACATCCCAAGGACTCTGGTCTGTATCCCGAGGCGGGGAACAAGATGAACAACTAAATAAATAAAAATGCTTCTTCCTCTTCTATTTTTCTGCCTACCTCTGCTTGCCTTCATTCCTGCCTGT
>RJWH01008101.1:0-17737 GCA_004363575.1 Solenodon paradoxus | reverse complement strand
GTCAGATGACCAGAGGCAATAGGTGGGAATCACTAACTCCCAAGAGCAAGATCCTGAGAGGGTGAGGCTGAATGGTTCAGTCAGGAGTCAGTCAGCTAAGGCTGAGGGGCAGCATCCTGTGAAAGTGTGACTGCCCCCACTCTACTCCAGTGGCGCTCTGAGGTGGAACAATAGACCTGTGCCCTCATCGTGGACTTGCCTCAAGCAGTCTCTCGCTGATCTGTTTGCTTCTGCCTGCCCAGAGCTTTCCATAGACCTTTTTGTTGTTGTTTCTTTCAGTTTGCTTTTCTGAGGGTATCTTCAGAGGCCTCCCAAAATACGGTGATGTATGCAAGATGGCTGGTAAGAAAAACAAAGCGGAATCCCAAAAGGAACTAGACAAACCTATGAGCTGTGGGATTTGAAAAGACAAACCCTTTTGACCTAAAACCAAATTCTTGGATTTGGGCCCAAGGCCAGTTAGGTGTCCAAGCTAGAGTCACATGTTACATATCACCAGAGACTCTGGGAGGGGGCGGGGCATGTTCGTGTCTGGAACTGCTCCTTCTGAAGGAAGCCCTGTGACAGTTTTATGCACAAAGGGCCCATACCAGAGTGTCCTGGGAGGCATGCATTTTTGATGGGTTCCAAACAGCACAGGGTAGAGGGAACTTTTCCATCATTACCAGTTCGTTATTGTGGCTGTGATTTGAAGCATTGAAAAACAAAGTCGCCATGGGGAAAACAAGCGCCGGTATCCGGGAACACTCCGTAATATTCTTGCAAGTTTTCTGTAAAGCTAATACAACCTAGGATAATTGGGTAATAGGAGTCCATTTGAAGTTCGGGATCAATAATTTATAAGGTGACCAGTCTTCACAGGTATGCACCCCTCTAGATCAGACACAGTCCCTTTGAAAACAGAGACCTGAGTTCATCAATGCTTGGGGTGTTGAGTTATACCAGTAAGATAATGGGCTAAGGAATGTAGGGTTCTTGAAAGGGTGTTATTTAATGTGGCGCTTGCATTCTAATTATGTAGGTAAGAAAATGGAGAAGGGATAGACCTTAATGAACCAGCCCTGATCGCATTATAAAAAGGGGTCTTATCTATTCACATGCCACCCTTAATACTGCTTATCAATAGAAGGAGGAGAATCGTGTGTTATTTAAAATTATCAGTCTTTAAAGTCACAAATATAAAGAATTTCTTTTTGATTAAAGAGCAAAGGAGAACTAAGTATTTTTCCCCACCCTGGATCCACAGTTTTCATAGCTTGTGTTGGAGCTGCCTGAGCCAGGGAGTTGGGGAATGGGGAAGGAGGAGGCGTTAAATTCAATTTCAACTGCTCTTTCTCCCCTCGATTTTTTTAAGCTACAGGCAGGAATGACGGTGAATAGGCAGGCAGTCAAGAACAGAAAGGAGGAGGAAACATCTTTTTAATTTTTACTTATTTGTTCACACTGGTTGATTCTCTCTGTGATGCAGTGGAGGGTGAGCAACACACACTAATGAGATGATGGGTCGATCCAGAAAGAATTCACGTAGAGAGAGAGCTGTTTGGTCAGGAACACACAGCAAGTTTATTAAAAGCGGAAGCAGCGAGTGTAAGTTTCCTGAGGGCCGGTAAAGTTACATCAAGGGAATGCGCACATACCACCTGTGCTGCCCTTCTCTCACTCAGGCAGGATGCATTCTTAAGTACCTGTGTGGGTGGGGGTGTCTTCCTTCCTGGGTGTGTCCCGGTTACCAGTAGTGAGGAAAACAAAAACAAAAAAGTGGCACGGAGTATCTAGGAGTGTGTCCAAGACTCAAGTTGCTAAGGTGGGGTGCTTGCTGTTTGGGATCTTTGCTCTTAGAAGTCTCAGGTTTTGCGGGTTAATCTTCCACTCATACATTTGCATACTACACTGTCCCCACATCATTTGGACCCAGGACTGGAACCCAGGGGTATGTGGCCTGCACTCCTTTGGAAGAAATTGACCTAACCGTTGCTCTACCAGGGCACGCTTTCTATCGAATTAAAACAAAATTCGAGGTGTGCCCTGGTGGAGCAGCAGTTAGGTTATTTACCTCTGAAGGAACACAGGTCGCATATCCCCCGGTTCAAGTCCCGGGTCCAGGGAGAAACAACCAGTGTGAACAACTAAATAAAAATAATATAAAGTCCTTCTCCCTCCTCTCTCTTCCTGCCTACTTGCCTTCATTCCTGCCTGCATCTTTCCTAAAAAAAGCTATTCTAAAGTAAAACATTTATTTGAAAATAAAATAACCAAACATCTAAACCAAGCGGTGATACTGATTTTCTGTGGATTCATGTGTGGTGCTTAAGGAGGCATGCTGATGGAACAGTGCGTTTTGGCGATATATTTACAAATCACCAAAAGCTGTTGAGCGCTTCCGCTGATGTGTACGTTGTCAAAACCTATTTCAGGTGTGTCTGCAGGGCTTGGTTCCTCACAGGTTGACACTTTAAAAGTACTATTTGCAGCCTGACCCATCTCAGCTCAGCTCTCTATGTAGTGCTTTAGTTAACAGACAGGGGGCAGCAGAGTAGCGTGGAAGACAGAGCTCAGCCGCTGCGCGCCAGGGATGTACACCTTTCACTTACTAGCTGAGTGACGTTAGGAAAATTACTTAACCTCCTTGAGTAAGTGTTAAATGTGAGTTAATACTATGCTACAGGATTGCTGTGAGAATTAAATGAGTTGGCATGTCAAACATGGTTGATGTGTTTCCAGAATTCAGTAAATAACTGGTATCTTTTTCTTCCTTCTTTCCTTTCTTCCTCCCTTCTCCTTTCTTCTATCGCTCCCTTTCTCTTCTCATCTTCCCTCTCCTCTCCTTTCCTTCCTTTATTTAAAAAAAATCTTTTTTTTTAACAAAGGAAAGAAGGAAGAAACATCTTTAATTAGTTGTTAGGTTTGGTTTATTCAATCCGACCCTGGGTCTCGAACGCTGATCCTTGGGCTCCATGAAGGTCTGCATGCCAGTGTCTAAGTCACTTCCCCACCCCAGCCAAAAGGGTCTCCCACCTTTATTTTTGACCAGATTGGGGAGGGGTAGACAGTGTCTATTTCAGTGAAGAGAAAGGTCACACTAAATGCTTAGGCCCAAACTGAAATCTGGAAGTGAATGGATAAATAAACGCTCTAAGACTCTCAAATTCATTGAGGAAGTGGAAGTCTGAAGCCCAGTGCTATTCTAGGAAACAGTAAAGCTTGCCAGGCAGAGGAGAATGTCCATCTCCAAATAGGACCTATCAGGAATAATATTCATCCACATATATAACTATAAAATAGAGGAAATCCTGCTATTTGCAACAATATGGCTGGACCTAACATTAAGTGAAATAAGGCAAATGGAGAAAGACAAACAGCATACAATTTCACTCATACGTGGAAAACAAAGAAGCAAAACCAAGAGCAAACAAAATGAAACGAAGAGACTAAAGAACAAAAGAGTGGTTTCCAGAAGGGAAGTGGGAAAGGAGTGGGTATATCAGGTTAAAGTGGTCAGTTGTGTGATGGAGGATGGAAACTAGACTTTGGGTGATGATCATAATGTAGTATATCAGATATTGAGTTATAATGCTGTACACCGAAAACTTTCTAATGCTACAAACCAATGTTACTTCATTAAAACATTTAAAAATAAAAAGAATGGCATGCTCTGGTGGAGCAGCGGTTAAGACAATTGCCTCTGAAGGAGCGCAAACCACACACCCCTGGGTTCCAGTCTGGGGCAAAACAACCAGTGCAAACAAATAAATGGAAAAAAAAAAACACTAAAATGCTTTTTCTTCCTCTCTCTTCCTGCTGTCTTGCCTATCCATCTTCATTCCTGTACTTATATATTTATTTTATTCTATTTCATTGAAAAATGATTTTCATGACCCACTGAAAGGTGGCATCCACAATTTAGAAAACAATGATCTGAAGCTCTCTGGTGGCTTAGCAGTAAAGTTCACCAGGCATTGTCCGTATACATTCAAAGAACCCTGCTTCACCTCCCCTGGACTGGGAACAACCAAGATGAACAAATATAAGATAAACGTTTTTTCCTCCTCTCTCTCCCTGCCTGCCTGCCTGCTCAACTTCCTTCTTACCAGTACCTTTCCTTTAAAACAACAGCAGCAGTGATATAGTCAGGGATATAAACAATTGTGATACCATGTTGTAAGCACAATAATAGAGAATTATTCATGGGGGCCCAGGGAAGTATTCTGAGCCACGTATTTTAAATTAAAAAAGTCTTTTTAAGACTGATGCAAAAAAATGACTTACGGCCTTAGTGTGAGATGCATTTTTAAATGTTTTAATCACTAAAGGAACATTCATGTTTGGAATATGCACCCAGATATTTCAGTCTGTAATTTGGGGATCCCAGAATAGTAACATTTTATACAAACAAAAATCTTATGCTTGAACAGATAGCTGTTCACTGTATTTCCCCAGCATTTATAGCTGTGTAACAAATTATCCCCCAAGGTAGAGGTCTAAAACCAACATTTTGTTTCCATCTCACTTTGTGGACCAGGAACTTGGGCAGGCCTTGGGGGTTGGGGAAGGGGGGCAGCACAAGCTGGAGGAGCTGCTCCCCAGATGGCTCCTTCACTCACAGGCTGGTAACCAAGGTGCGTCTGGGCTTCTCTCCCCATGCATCTCATCCTCCACAGCCTCTGCAGGTGGCTTGGGCTTCCTAGAGCCTGGTGAACTCAGGGTGGTAAACTGCCTATCTGGCAGCAGGCTCGACTCAGTGTTCTAAGCGACAGGAACTAGAAGGGGCCAAGCTCTTAAAACCTGTGCCTTGAGACTGGCACCAGGACCAGCTTCACGGATGTGTGGCTGCAGAGTCACACAAGGCCCTGCGCTCATTTTCCCAGCCTGAATTTTATTTTTAAAGGACAGGTTGAGGCAGGAATGAAAGTGAGTAGGCAGGGAGTTAGGAAGACAGAGGAAGAACAAGCATTTTATTTATTTTTATTTAGTGGTTCATACCAGTAATCCCCCTGCCCCCAGACCTGGGACTCAAACCCAAGGGGTATGTGACTTGACTCCTTCGGAGGCGACTGACCTAACAGCTCCTCCACCAGGGCACACCCCATCTGGAATTTTTTAATATTAAGATAATTTTTTTAAATTAAAATAATTTTCTAATATTTAGACGTTTGGCAATGGTATGTGCCCTGATGGCTCAGGTGCTAAGTCAGCAGCTAGGGGTGTGGACCATGTGAAACCCAAGGACCTGGATTCCCAACCAGAGTCCAGGGAGAAACAAGCAAAAATAACTAAACCAATAAAAAAGAAGTGCTTCCTCATCTCCTTCTTTCCTTCCTTCATTCCCCCTCCCTCCCTCCCTCCTTTCTTTTTTTCCTTCCTTCCTTCCTTCCTTCTGCTTCTTCCTCTCCCTTCCTTCCTCTCGCTAAATAAAAAAAAAGGTTTGGTGATGTTTTTTGTGAAGAGAAATATTCCCCAGGAACTTAACTCTTGTTGATATCCATTAACCTATCACTGGTTTTGTTATATATCATTTTATTTAAATTAAGTAGCAGGCTCCAAGAATCTAATCACAATATTAAGTGAGGACTTATGGTATAGGTCTTTTTTTCATTTATTTTTTTATTGTAGTAATTATTCTGCACATCAAAATAATTTCCTATGTATAGGTTCCCATTTCTTGGATATATTTCAACACACTCTGCCCTCCACCAAATCACCAAGTGTTCTTCCCCATTGTCCACTGGGCTCCACCACCATTTGCCTATGCCCGCCTTTTGGTCGCCTCAGTTCTGTTGCAAATGTTCCACGATTGGTTATGTTTCATCTGTTCCTTTGTTCTATCTATTCACATTCTACGTTGTAGAGCTCTGTTTTTAATACATGATGCTAAATACTTTTCAAAGAGCGAGTCCCAATTTACACTCCCCAAATGAAAATCTTCATACATTTTTTCAAGGGAACCCACATTTCCAGTTGGGGCCCTAGCCAGCGTATCTCTTTTACTGTGTTTTATTGGTCTAGGCAGTTCCAGAACCCATCTGGATTCCAGGGAAGGGGCCAGAGACCTGTCACTGGAAGACTATCAAAGGACTTCTGGTTGTCTTTAATCCACCATGGCAGGAGAGGGGCCAGAGTGCGGAAATCAAGACTTCTGAGGCCTAGTCCTGGCTTCACAGCTGCAACTAGCCTGCCACCAGCAAACCACATCAGCGCTGGGAACTTCAGCTTTCTTCCATTCAAAATGAGGAAATCGGTTCTAAAATCATGACCCTCTAAGGCTACGTTTGTAACTCTTTAAATGTACATCTGATATGGTGTTCGTTAGAAAAAGTATTTCCTCAGGATTCACCAAAGGAGGAAAGGCATGGGAACGGAAGACAAATGAGCTACAAAAAACCCCAACTATTAGTTTAATCAGAAAGCCTGTGTTTCTAGCTCAAGGTCAGCTGCCTTCAACTCTACTTGTTCTTTCCCCAAACACCCAATACAAAATGTGAGGTGGGTCCTGGGCGCTGGTCTACAGTCATGGCCGCATCCACGGGCCCCTATCTTCATGGGCTCACAGTCTACAGGGGCAGAGGGCGTGCAGACAGTTTCTAAGAGCTCAGGGGAGGAGGGCACCAGCTAACAAGCTGAGCCCCAAAGGCCAAAGAGGAGTTGGGTTTGGGGTGGTGGTGCAGTCGTCCAGTCATCTATACTCTATACAGAGGAAACAGACTATGAAGAGGCCCCGGCAAGAGATTTTAGGGAACTGAAAGTCTCGGTCTATGTGGTGGGAGTGTGGAAAGGGGACCTATTTGGGAGTGGCAGGAGAGGGTGCCAAGAAGAAGTAGCAGTAAGGGTAAGGAGGGTGAAGTTGGAGAGGTAAGCAGGGGTCACATCGTGTGGAGCCTCTACCCCTGAGACGGAACTCGGATTCTGTCCTAAGGCTCATAAAAAAACAATCAAGGGTTTGAAGGTGGACCGAGGTCTATCGGGTTTGGGTTGAAGAAATCACTGAGAAAAATAAATGTAACCAAAAAAAGCGTTATGAATGTAATTATAAAAGAAAATAAATGTGAAAAAAAAAACCTAACAAAATCCACTGAGGTTAGGACTGTTGATAATGGACTGGTTGCAGGAAGGGTAGAGACTGCTAAGACGCTGTGGTTTGTAGTCTCAGTGAGAACGAGAGTGACTAGGGCAGAGCCCATGGGCATAGAGTAAAATGGACAGAAAAGAGACAGTAGAGTCAGACTTGTGATTGATTGAGTGTAGGGGAGGAGGATGAAGGAGGTGTCAAGGATGACACCCCAGTTTCTGGCTTGAGCAACAGGATGGAGTGTCGTGTCATTTACTAAGACGAGAAGACCAGGAGAAGAGGTTTTGGTGGGAGAGCGGAAGGATTGAGGGTTCCCTTGGAGATATATAGTTGGCTCTTGAAAAAGTCAGGGGTTAGGGGCACAGACAAATCCCTGAGTTATCCCTTAGTATCAGGACCCCAACATTTTCAGATTTCCAAGTCCCTTATAGCTGATCCTTCATCTCCGAGGGTTCCCCATCTCTGGGTTCAGCCAACCAACGTCTGAGATCTGCAGTTGGTTGGATCCCTGAATGAGGCATCCGAGGACACGGAGAGCCAACTGTATTTATTGACAAAGATCTGCAGAGAAGTGGACCGTGCAGGTCAAACCCACGTTGTTCCAGGGTCAACTGCATTACAACTTGAGATGCGTGTAAGACTCCCTTGTGAGGCCAGCCCACAGACAACTGGGTTATTCACATGTGACTCAAGAAAGAATTCCAGGTGACTGTGGGGTTAGGGGTGACATTTTGTTTTGACCTGGGAGTGACAAGCTCATTTGCATAATGACATGAAGGACAGAGGACAGGGCAAGTAGGAAGACAGTGGGGTCAATGAGACTAATCAGTGGATCAAAGGTCCTGATGATGATTGAGAAGGGACAAATCAGAGCATAGGCCTAGGGATTTGTTTTACAGGAGAGGAAATCTTGGACGTTAAGAAGAGATCAGACTCTCTGGGTCAGAGCACTCGATTCTATCACTTTCTATTTGTGAGACCTTGGGCAAGTCACTCACGCTCCCTGAGTCTCAGTTTCCTGGACTATAAAATGGGGAAATTATGAGACCCTACCTTGAGTTTGGTGGAATGATTAAGGAAGGTAATGCACATAATATGCTTGTGATTGTCCCTAGTACACAGTTAACACTGCCTGAGTGGTAACTGTTACTACTGTTATCACAGCAGCACAGGAGGGAAAAATGAATGCGCAAGTAGCTTGGGCCACAGGTTTGCATGCCAGAAGTTGAACCACTTCTTTTTAGATGGTTTCTTTTTGCTGAAATAAAACTTGCAGTTATTTACTAGGGGTCTACCTGCAAATGTTTGTGGGGGTAGAAAAGTCACTCGTTTGGTACTGACCAGGAGATAGGATAATCGCTGCTCTCAGAGACTCAGCAAACAGTCGCTTAAGTCATCAAGACGTGCACTTATGTATTTCTCTATCAATGTACCATTGATTTGCCATGGTATATGCATTTCAAGAGAATGGAATCACAATTTGACCCATCTGGACATCATAATTCACAATAGCTAAGACATGGAGACATGGAATCAACCTAAATGCCCATTGATGGGTGACTGGATAAAGAAGATGTGGCATTTATACCCAATGGAATATTACTCAGCTATAAAAAGGAAGAAGCTTGCCTTTTCTGACAACTTAGAAGACTTGCTTTTATTTATATATATATATATATTAATTATTTTTATTTTTATACCTTAAAATAAGCTCACATGTAAAGATTCCCCATTCCTCATATATATGTCGACACACCCTGCCCTCCACCAAATCACCAAGTGCTGGAAGACTTGCTTTTTAATGAAAATTTAGAAAAATGAAGACAGCAGAATGACTCCTAATTTTGTAGAGTGATAAACTGAAATTTGCACAGAGTACATATTCTGAAGTATTTGTGGGTGCACCATTGCGGCTCAGGCATCTGGGACACTGATGTGTGGACCTTGTAAAGCCCAAGGATCTGGGTTTGCAACTTGGGGCCACGGTGGAGAACTGAAAAAGAAACAAAGGTGCTTCTTCCTCCACTCCCTCCCTTCTTCTCTTTCGTAAAGAAGTATTTGTTCATGTAATCTCCTCAACCTAGTTCTTCAATAGACCTTTTTTTTTTTTTTTTTAACCCCTGCCTTGGGTTGGGTCTCAATCCCATGTCCTTAGGCTGTACATGGTCTGCACTGTAACTGCCTCTGCCACCTGGGTCACAAGGGTGCCCCAATCGACTTTGCTTTTAGAATTGTTTTCCTTTTTATGTTCCAGAATCCCATCCAGGATAATACTTTGCATATAGTCATTTTGTCTCCGTAGTCTTCTCTGAGCTATGATAATATCTCAGACGTTCCCTGTTTTTGATGACTTTAAACAGTTTTGAGAAGAACTGGTCAAATATTATGTTGGATGTCCTTCTCTTGGATTTTGTTTGATGCTTTTCTCATTACTAGACAAAGGTTATACGTTTTGGGGAGGGAGATCACAGAGGTAAAGTATCATTCTTATCAGATCATATCAGTGTGCATACTGTCAAGACAATTTAGCAGTGCTATTATTGACCTGGACACCTCGCTGAAGTAGTGTTCCTCAGGGTTCTCCATTATAAAGCTACTCTTTGGTCCCCCTTCCAGACTGTGCTCTTTGGGAGGAAGTCACAACATGCAAATCTCTCTGGAATGGAGAGTTATGCTTCCTTCCTTCTTTCTATTTAATTTTTTAAAAGAGAAGAAGGAAGGGAGAGAGGGAAGCAGTCAAAGTTTTAAATTTTATTCACTTTTTTTTTTTCCCTCCCTCCCAGCCTGAGTCTTGAATCTTGGGTTTTACATGGTCTGTGCCCCAGTCACTGGCTTAGTGGCTGAGTTACCAGAGCACTCCCTTATTTAACATAGGAGTTTCTTCATACATGATTCAGAGTTTTTCTTCACAGGAGATGTGTCTCTTCATCCCCATTTATTTCTTCTATAATTTCTATCACAATGGATTTATGAATTATTTCTTTTATACTTTAGGTTATAATCGAATACTTGCCCAGTTCTAGCATCAGCCATTTCTCCAAGGAAGCAAGGAACCTTGGTTGCTTTCATGGGAGGATCATAATAGAAACCAAGATCTGGGTGCTAGGTGTAGTAAACTTTAGCCTTATCACAAATTTGTCATCTTGGAGTAACATGGTTGCTTTTTTCATGAGTCAGGGTTCAACCAGAGAAGTAGGACCAGTAGCTACTGATGACGGTGGAGATGAAGAGATGTCTATCATGACATTGGCTTCCGTATTGTGAGGCCTGACTAGGCAAATTAGGAATCCATAGGGCAGGCCCAGGCCTTCAGGAAGGGGAGATGGGCCCCACAGGCCTGGGGCTATCAGTGAACAGACGCTGCTGTCCACAGGTGGAATTTCTTCTCTCAGGGGAGCCTCAATTCCGCTTTTACAAGCTTTACAGCTGATTGAATCAGGCCCACCCAGGTCATCAAGGATAATCTCTTTTGCTTAAAGTGAACTTTGGACTTAAATTACATGTACAGAATGCCTTGGCTGCAACACCTAGATTAGTGTTGAATAACTGGGGACTGCAGCCTAGCCAAGCTGACCTATCAGAAAGACCATTAATTACACCTTGAAAGTGTTCTAGACGCAGAAGCACCCCATCTATCCACAGCCCGTGCTCCACAAATGCACATTTTCTGGCTTAGTGAGACGTACCCCCTTATGAACTAAAGCTTTTAGATAGTGACCTACTTAGGATACAGCACAAACTTCTCTGCCTACTTCAGCTAACTGCTATCCTGGTTGTAATTACTCAGCCCATGATGTGAATATCATCTGTCATCCAGGGCTCAACTCAGAGGGCTGCTTCAGGGTCTCTGAGACCCTCTACCTAGGATTTGAGTTGCTCTGTCTCTTTCAGTTCCTCTGTCAATTTTCTGCTTACGTGCTTTCTCCTCCTTGTCATTCCCAAGGCTGTACTCACTGCTGTCAGCCTGACTCTCCTACACAGTGCATGCAACAAACTTTGCTGGGAGATGAGTTGAAAGATAAGTGGACACTGGTTGCTGTGGAAAAACACCTCGATCCTACAGGCTGCTTTCTGTCCTGGCGGCTGAGATGAGTGTCAAACAAACTAGACTGACCAAAAGCAGTATGCAAAATGAATGCTCATATTTCTGTTCTGGGTATTGACGGCCTAAGGATCGATAAGAGTTGATACTTTAATTTCATGAATGAATGAAATAACTGTGTGTGTTCTTTTGAGAAAAGAGGACACTTGCCTTTTGTTCTATTGTGGGTTTGTTTGTTTTTTTGGTAAATAGAAGCTCTAGTAAGACATAATTCACAAGTCATTAAAATTCACTCATATAAATGATATAGTTTAGTGGTTTTAGCGTGGTCACAGATATGGGCAACCCTGATCATAGTCAATTTTAGAACATTTTTATCAGCTTACAAAGAAATTTCCTGGCACGCCCAGGTGGCTTAGTGGTTAAGTCTGCCAGGCACAGCCCACATATATCCCAAGGACCAGAATTCCAGACCCGGGGCCAGAGGCAACAACCAAAATGAACAAGTAAATGAAATAAATAAAAATGCTTTTTCCCTTCTCTCTCTCTTCCTGCCTTCCTGTTCACCTTCATTCCTGCTTGCGTTTTCCTAAAAAAATAAAGATGATATAAAAGGAAGAAGTTTCCTTCCCTTTAGTTCTTACCCCCAAGTCTCTCATCTCTCCTCAACCTTAAACAACCACTAATTTCCTTTCTGTCTCAATGGATTTGCTTATTCTGGATCATTCATATAAATGAAATCATATAATATGTGACCGTTGCTGACTGGCTTATTTCACTTAACATTTTCAAGATTCCTCCACGTTGTAACATATATCAGAACTTCATTCCTTTTCGTGGTTGAATAATATTCCATCGCATGGTGACACCACATTTTGATTATTCATCAATTGATGGATATTTGGGTTCCTTCCACCTTTTGGTTATTGTAAGTAATGCTGCTATGAGAATTCCCGTAAAGTTTTTTTGTGGATATAAGTTTTCATTTCTCTTAGAGATACCTAGAAATGGAATTTCTGTGTCCTGTGGTAAAAAAAAGTTCCAGGACCAATTCCTGTGTGTGTGTGTGTGTGTGTGTGTGTGTGTGTGTGTGTGTGTGTCTGTGTGTCTGTGTGTCTGTGTGTGCGTGTGCGTGTCTGTGTGTGTATGTGGCGGGGCAGGGTTTCCCATACTAATAAGGAGCAATTCTCTAACACCAGCTCTGACACTACAACTTAAATCAATTCAATTCAGATACTATCTACTCAGTGATAGCACAGATTACAGAGGTCGAGGGTGCAAGATTGCGCCCCCTCCACTTCAGGTGCCCTTGAATGTCACCTGTTCTTCTGACCAACCAGCTATGGATCAGAGATTCTAATGATCCCTTCCCTTGGGTTTCAGACAATAGTGGTGAATCCAGGTTGTCACCTGTGCTTCTGACCAACTGGCTACAAATCAGAGGTTCCCACAGCCCCCGCCTTTGGTTCAGCTAATTTGCTAGAGTGGATTACAGAACTCAGAGAAACGTTTTACTCACTCCGTTACCAGCTTACTCTAAAAGGGCATAACACAGGCACAGTTATTAGGAAGAGACACATAGGGCCAGGTATCTGGGAAAGACCATGGAGCCTCCATGCCTTCTCCAGATGCGCCATTCTCCAGAAATTTCCACTGTTTCCCCTGGCAACCCTCCCCGATGTTAGGTCACCTAAGAGCTTTCAAAGAGTCACTTATTAACATAACAAAAGATCCCTAACCATTGTTATCACAGGTAATTCCAAGGGTTTTTTTGGAGCTCATTACCAAGAATGAAGTTGACAACCAAACATATGTATTTATTATTATAAATCACAGTATCACATGTGGTCACTCTATTTTTAACTTTGAGGAATGACCAGAATATTTTCCAAAGTGGCTTGCACCATTTTCCATTCTTATCAGCAGAGTTCAAAGGTTCTAATTTCTCTACATCCTTGGCAATTCTTATTATCTGACATTTTGATTATAGGCATCCTAGTGGATGTGAAGGGGTATGACTTGCATTTCCCTAGAATGAAACTGAGCCCCTTTTCATGTGCATGTTGGCAATTCACATGCCTGGAGGGCAGACACCGGAATGTAGAATTGAATAGGCTAAGATGGGAGGAAATGGAGACAGTGATGGGAGGAAACCTCTCTTTGGAGACTTTTGGTTGTGAAGAGAAGAGCATTACAAAGACTGGGCTGGAAGGTGGGGAGAGACTTGATCTTGTGTGCCACCTGAAGAAGCTGGCTCACAGTAAGCATGTTATAAATGTTTAACGCACTTTTCTTTGGAGAGATGTCTGTTCGCCCACCCAGGGTGGGGATAGGCAGCTGGTCTGTAGCCCTGGTACAGAGAGCTGAGCCATTTCCCACAGAGAGATCTACATCTTGCTCAGGGAGGTACATCAGAGGGGTCCAGTGAGCCAGCAGCTTCACATCAGCCTGAGGTTACTGCTAAACAAGAATTCAACAATAGTCGAACCAAAGAACACACTCGGCACACCCTGGTGGTTTGGGCACTGAGTCTGCGGCTTGGCGGAGAACATGTAAAGCCCTAGGACCCAGGTTCGAGACACACACACACACACACACACACACACACTCTCTCTCTCTCTCTCTCTCTCTCTCTCTCGGGCTCAACAGTAGACTGGAAGAAAAACCTCCAGTCAAATCAGTGAATTACAAGATTGCCTCCTCCCCACTTCAGATTCTCTTGAATGACCAGTCTGTCACCTGTGCTTCTGACAAAATTTCGTGTAGTCAGACTACAAGTAAACTAACAGAGACGAAAAAGAATGAAAAGAAATGAAGACAGCATACAAGTCCAATGGGATAACATCAAGAGGATGTTTGTATCACAGGGGTCCCAGAAGGAGAAGGGAAAAGAAAGAGACAGAAACCTAATTAGAAAAAATGGCTGAGAATTTCCCTAGCCTGGAGAAAGAAGCAGATCTCTACACCCAGGCAACTCAAAGAGTTGCCCAGAGAAGAAACCCCAAAAGACCTATGCCAAGATACATTGTAGTTAAAAGGACCAAAAAAAAGATAAAGAGCATTTTTTGAAACGAAAGGTACAGGCAGGAATGAAAGCTAGTAGGCAGGCAGGCAGGCAGGCAAGAGGAGAGAGGAGGAAGAAGCATCTTTATTTGATTTTTACTTAGTTGTTCACACCGGTCGTTTCCCCACCGGACCCAGGACTTGAATCAGGGGTATTTGACCTGTGCTCCTTCAGAGGAAATTGGCCTAACTGCTGTCCCACCAGGGCACAACTAAACAGAGACTCTTACAGGCAGCTAGAGAAAAGTGAGTTGTATACAAAGGAGTCCCCATAAGACTATGGATTTTTCAGCTGAAATTTTACAGGCCAGACTGGCATGATATATTCCAAGTGCTCAAAGAAAATAACTTCCAACCAAGAATACATACAGAACTCTGCTAAATTATCACTTAGACTTATAAGAGTGCTAAAAAGTTTTCCAGAAAAATAACAGTTCAAGAAATTCATCACAATGAAGCCAGCCTTATAAGAAATACTAATGGAATTTCTATAAAGTAAAGAGAAACTTCACTTGGAAGCAGCAAGATACCAAAAATACAAAATGTGGGGAGGAGAAGAGCAAATATGTGGGACTGTTAGAAAGAGCTCAAGACTAACTTGCTTTCAAGTTCAAGTCAGAGGTCAAGGAAGACTAGAATTTCAAGGAGGAGGAAGTAGCCAATATTTGCCAGTTTGACCAAGAAGTACACTAAGATAAGGACTTACATTTGGCAGATGGGAGGTCATCATGGGAGACCTTCAAGGAAGCAATTATTTGGCGATGATGGAGGCAGAAACCAGAATGCAGAGTTGAGGTGTGACTAAGAAGTGAGGAAGGTGTGTCGTGGTGGCCTAGAGGTTTAAACCAGGTGTAGTCCACATACTTCCCAAGGTCCCCAGCTCAAGACTCAGGACCAGGGAAACAACCAATGGTCAACAACTGAATAAAATAAATAAAGCACTTCCTCCTCTCTCTTCTTACCTGCCTACCTACTCACTTGCATTCTTTTTTAAACAGTGAGGAAATGGACACAGTGTAGGAAGACACCTCCTTTTGGGGAGGCCATGAAAGACACAAGATTTGGCCAGAAGGCTAGGAGGGACTTGGGCCTGTGTGTCATCTGAAGAGCCTGGCTCCTAGTAGCTGCTCAATAAATGCTTATTGCACTGAACTAAACTGAGGTGAACTTGAAGATACAGGAGAGGGACTGTGGATGGAATGAGGCCCTAGCTGGAGATAGGGTTGAAAGCATGAGTTACATCTTGAAAGGAGACAGGCAACTCCTTCATTAAAATGGACAGAAAGAGGGCAGACATGGAAGCCGAGTGTGGAATGCAGGGATTGTTGACTGGGATAGAATGGGGGCATTTCTATAGATAGTCATGCATCCTTTAACTATGGGGTACACTCTGAGAAATGCATAATGAGGTGATTTTGTCATTCTAGGACCATCATAGAGTACAACCGCAGAAACCTAGATGGCATAGGTAACCTACTACCCACCTAGGCTACTGTCGGAGATTGACCAAAACATTGTAACATGACGCATGATCAGGCTGACTTTATGTAGCAACAACATCTAACCTCATTAATATTTGGTAGGCACAGCATACCCTGGTGTTCAGGCATTAAATCTGCAGCTCTGGCATACTCCACGTAAAGCCCAAGGACCTGAGTTCACATCCCGGGGGCAGGACAACAAAAATGAACAACAAACTATTAAACTGCCTACTTGCCTTCATTCCTGCCTGCTTTCTCCCTTTTTAAATATGTATATAGGGTGGGCCCTTATTCAGTTGCTACTTTTACTTCTTCTGGGGGTAGGGAAGAAGGTAAGTGAGCTTGTTACAATGATATCTAAAATAAAATGCTTTTCAAAAGTAAAAAAAAGGGGGGAGGGTGCGTGGGCAAATCAGATAAAAGGGGTTGATTATACTGTGAAGGATAGAATTGGACGGTTGGTGGTGAACTTGTATTATGTACAGATGATGATTTAACCTTAAATCTTTATAATGTTATGATGCAATGTTACTTCAATAAAAGTATTTTAAAGATTTTAAAATAAAGGAAAAGTACACAGGTCGTGAAGAACATCAGCAGAGGAGCCAACTTCTCCTTTAAGGAACAGCCACTCATTGGCACAGAGAGAAAACAACCTGCTGTCATCGTGGACACAGTTTAGAGAGGGGATGATACAGAGAGCCAAAGATCCCTCCTGGACTGCCCCTTGAAGATAACACAACTCTGCCAGAAGAGGCTGCTGAGATCCTCCCCCTCCCTCCCTCCTTCCTTCCTTGCTTCTTTAGATTGATTGATTGATTGATTGATTGATAGGAAGGAAACAGGAATAAAGGCAAACAGGTGAGCAGAGAGGAGAAAGAGCTATTGATCCATCCATTCATTTGTTCATGTGCTTTTTCCTCCCGTTCCTGGCCACAAACCCAGGTCCTTGAGCTGTACAGGGACCACGCCATCTGCAGCTGCAGACTTAACTGCTGAGCCACCAGGGCATACCTATTTTTTTCTTTTAAAGAGGAGTCCCCTTCTGTGGTTCAAGTGGCTAAGGCACAGACTATGAAAGCTGTGAACCTGAGTTTGAGACTAGGCATTGGGGGGTGGCAAAAAAAGAGGGAAAGGAGGAAAAAGCCTTATTTATTAATTTGTTTTATTGTCCCCTCCCACAGGCCCCGACACTGGGTCATGAACTTGGGTCTTGGGTTTTGCATGATCTACACCCCAGCCATCTCAACTGCCTGAGCCCCAAGCATGCACCCCTGAGCCCCTTTCAATTCCTCTCAACAAGCGTTATTTCCTATTTCCTACGTGTCATGGCAGTGAGCTAGGTGTTACACATACGCTATTTCGCATCCTCAGAACAACCCTGTAAGAGACATTGTGTTGTTCCCATTTCACAGATGAGAAGACTGCAGCTCAGAGACGAGCCATTTGCTCAAGGTCACTAATTGGCAGTCAGGACTTGAACCCAGGACAGGCTGAGAGCTTTCCACCACACCAATGATTTTGAGAGTTGCTCCAGGGGCCACTCTGTGCACTGACTGGCTGGCTAAGACGCTTCCCTAAGATACTTCCCACTTGTCGCTTTGACACACAGGCCTCCAAGTAAGTTTCAGGAGAACAAAGACTTTGGAGAAGCAAACAAAAAGAAGTTTGAAATCACTGTGCTCCAAAGAAGTCTTTATACTTTTCTCAGCCAAAGCATGACTTTTTAAAAAAAAATATGTATTTTTTTTAAAGGAAAGGTGTAGGCAGAAATAAAGATGAGCAGAGGCAGACAGACAGGAAGAGAACGGAAGAAGCACTTTATTTGACCTCCGGACGCAAACCCAGGTCCTTAGGATGTACTGGACTCCACCCAACTGCTACTCCACCAGGGCCTGCTGATGAATAATTTCCCTTAAGTGTTTCTCCAGAAACACTTTGCTTGCCTGATACATTCCCTCCAGTTGTCTCCTCTGGCACATCCAGCTTTCAGGTGACTGCAGTGATTTTTCTAAAACCACATCATGTTCCTCTGCTTAGAAACCTTCTATGGCTCCCAGCTACCTCTTGGTTAAAAATCTGTTTGCT
>RJWH01008100.1:0-33550 GCA_004363575.1 Solenodon paradoxus | reverse complement strand
AATATGTTTTCCCAGAAGAATCTTTAATCCATGTAATCCTATCCAACTCAATAAACATTTCATAAAGTTTCTGAAGATAAAGAACTAAATTCATCCGTTCCTTTCAAAGGAAGCCAGCGTAGAACAAGCATTTCTCTTCCTTTCTCTCTCTCTCTCTCTCTCTCTCTCTCTCTCTCTCTCTCTCTCTCTCTCTCTCTCTCTCTCTCTCTCCCTCCCCCACACACACACACACACACTTTGTCCCTCATCTACCCTTTTCACTGAAACAGTAAGATTTAAAGACTGTGCTCTTGGTGTGTTCTGGTGGCTCAGTGGTTAAGTCTGAGGCTCCGGATGGCATAGATCACCAACCTAGGGGATAGAGTGGGTAACGTGGGGAGGTCAACCAACACAAACAGCTAAATGAATGACAGATACTTCCTCCTCTCTCTTCATGCCTACCTGCCTACTTACCTTGTTCCTGCCTACTTCCTTCCTAAATTAAACAAAAAAAGTTCTTAAAAAAATGATTGAATAGCCTGGTGGAGCAGTGGTTGGGTCAATGCTGCTGAAGGAAGCAGGCCACGTGCCCCTGGGTTTGTCCTGGGTGGGTGGGGTATGACCAGTGTGAAAGTGTGAACAACTAAAATGGAAGTAAATGAAGAGCTTCTTCCTTCTCTCTCTTCCTGCCTGTCTGCTTGCTGGCTGCCTTCATTCTTGCCTGTATTTTTCCTTTAAAAAGAAAAAAGATCATACTCCTGAGCATGTCATGGTACCTTATTCGGTTTTGGTATCATCAGCAAAATAAGTATTTTCAGATAATTCTCTAAGACTTGACCAAGCTCTCCTGGAAACTCTTCCTCTATGCTATGCTTTGGGGACAAGATATCCTCTTCCCCGCATCCTACATCCCAGAAACTTCTTACCTTAGGAAACTCTCTTGTAACTGTCCTCGGTGGGGAGTCACCTCTAATAATCTCCTCTTTGTCCTTCTCTTGCAGTGCTGGTAATAGCTGGTGGTGGGTGCCTGTGGTGGCCCCTCTGGTGGGGGCCACACTTGGCACAGCCACATACCAGTTGCTGGTGGCTCTGCACCACCCTGAGGACTCAGAGATAACTCGGGATCTAGAGTTTCAACTACATAAAGCCTCAAGCTTGTAAACTCCTGCCTCGCGAACCTGTGATAGCATGAAAACTGATTCTGACAGCTCTCACCTCCCTCACGGAGGCGGGAGAGGACCTGAGACCCAGGTCTGGTGACAAAACATTCTTTCTCTTTAATACATCAGGCCCTTGCAGCTTCTTTGTTTACTCATCTAGGCATCGCTCCTTCCCAAACTGGGTAGGCGGTCTGGACAGGGAGAGCTGGGTCCACGGACCCAGATTCTTCATCCCCTCTGGTCGGAAGCAAGTTTTCTGAGAACTTCCAGGAACATAGTTCCCCAGAGTGGCCGCCAGAGGGCGCGCGTCTCGGATGCCGGATTGGGAAGGCTGTGGGAACAGGCCAGGTGGCGGGGTAGCGACCACCCAGTCGGGGACACTCCCCAGACACTTCCATCAAAGCTTGGTCCTCACTGCTAGGTTCACTGCTCTCGTCACCTCGGCGCCGCCCCCCTCTACCCTTCCTGGGGCACCTCCCTAAGATTCAGCCACCTCCGGATAGTAGTTAGGGGTGGGGAAGCCGCCACCACCTAGGGGGCGTGGTGGTGGCGGGGCCGGCTGGGAGAGGGGGCTGCGTGGTGAGAGCGCCAGAGTGAAACAGCCATTGAGGCGCCTGGAGACTGGGAGGTCCAGGCTGGGGAACCACGTCCCACACCCTCCACGAAGGAGTCGCTCTTTCTGCCGAGAAGGCAGTGTCCATCCTCCAAATTAAAAAAAAAAAAAAAAAATCAGCGCTATCTCGCCTCCAGAATTCTGGTTTTGGGGACGCCCGCAGGGTAAACGAGGGGGTGGGGCGGCGGCGCGGCGCAGAGCCCCGGAAGGGCTAAGACCCTTCCTCGGCCCCGCACAAAGATGGCGGCCCCTTCCCGCTCGCTCACCCCTCCCCAAAGCCCCCTCCCGCCCCGCCGCGCTCTCCCGCCCCCCCCCACCGCGCTCTCCAGCCCGCCGTCACTTCCGCCCCGCCGCGACTGAAACTGACACAAAGTAGCGGGCCCCGGGGGGAGCGGGAGCCCGCGGGGGTGAGCCAAGTGCCCCCCGCCCCAGCCCCTAACATGGGCCGGCCGGGGCGGCCGGGGCGGGCGCCGAGCGCGGAGCGCTGAGGTGAGACGAGGCCGGAGGGCAGGGGGAGAGGCGGCTCTCGGGGCTGCTGGGGCCGGGGGGTGTGGGCCGGGGAGAACAGGAGTGCGGCCAGATGGAGCCCAGAGTGCACGGCTGGAGAGAGGAACGCATCGGGCGCCGGAGGCTGGGGCAGATCTGGAGACTGTCCGCAGGATGGAAGGCTGGGCTGCTGAAGGGCGCGGGGGAGAAGCAGATGGAGTGGCGGAGAGGGCAGGACCGCCCGAGAGTTGTGCGGGAGAGAGGAGTTACCTTGGCCGAGGGTTTGGGTACCTGGAGAAGAGAGTTGGGGGCTGGAAGGCTTTGTCTCCGAGCCAGGGGTCTCTGTGCCTGAGGAAAACCAAGGGTGCGAGGAGAGGGGCAGCTCTGGGTACCGGGAGCTGGGGTTCTGCCTTCGGTGATGGAGGTGAGCTGGCCAGGGGTGGCGTTAGTGGCGAGTGACTGGGGCCTCAGATTCCTTTTCCTTCTATTTCCCTGACCGTCCTACAAGTCTTCCTGCCAGCCAACTTGCAAAGTGAGGGTCAGTACAGTTTGACTGGAGGGGAGCAGAGGCCAGGCCCAGAGGAGGAGCTGTTTCCCTCATGGAGCATTGCCCTCTTCCCAGAGCTGGCTATTTTTATCCCAAATGTGGCTGCAGAGGGGGCTGGGACAGGGCTACGTGGCTGATGGCCGGAAGGTTCAGAAAACCCTGGCTGTAAGAAACTGGGGAGAAGCAAGAGAGGGGTCCAAATTCTCAATCTACCCCTCCCTTTCCATCCCTATTAAGGCGCCCCCAGTGGGGATGAGGTCTGGGGCCTAGCCAACTTTCAGTCTCCCCAGGGTCTTAGAGGTAAAACAATTTTCCTGGTTGGTGTCCAGACTCCTGGCTTCTAACAGCCTGTGCGGCTCCTTCGTTAACTCTTTCCTAGGACTCAGATCCAGATCTTTGGACTGATAGTGTTTCTAGATTGCCTCACTTGAGGAGGGCCAGGCTGGCTCTAGAAGTTGTGGTGCCCACCCTTGCATCCTCTTCACTAACCTCTCCCACACCCCACTCTTCCATGACTCACACTCTATAGACTGGGTGGAGACCCTGGCTGGGGGCCCTGGAGGAGGGCTTGGCATCTCTAAAATGTGGACAAGGCTTTTCTTTCTGAGCCAGACACCCTTGGCTGCCAGGGTTGGGGAGGGTCCAGGATGAAAAGGCCAGACTGGCTGCTCCAGGGGTACAGGAGGGGAGTGTGAGTTAGTGATGGGGGAACTGGTGTGGGTGACAGGAGCTGTGCCCAGTGTGTAATTATAGAGGTTGGGCAGACAGGCAATTAGTATCTCTTGGGGCTGACAGGGTGTGCCCAGCAAGCTGGAGGCAGGGGGATCAAGGGGGAGAAGGAGGAAGAAAGCTTTCCACCCAGACAAAGAAAGAGAAGGTGACAAGAGGACTCAGGACTTGACTGACAGTTTCCTCTGGGCCGGGCTGAGGGAACTGGAGGAGACTCTGTGACCCTGTCTTAGAGGCCAGGCCTTTTGCCTTATTAGGTGAATGGAAGGACAAGGGAAGATGGAAGGAAACTGAGGCAGTGTGATGGATGCTCTTTGAACCTGTACCCAGTGCCATACTGACTGAACTAGGCTTGGGCTGGGGGTGAGAGTGACTCCCCACTGGAGCAGGGAGGACCCCTCTGCTGGCCAAGAAGGGTGCTGACCCAGACTGAAAGGAAGTGGTTTGGGGACTGCTGTTCAGGAAGTGAAGGCCATGAGCTCCCCTAGAGGAGGTGATAATGGAAGCTCCTGCCATGGGTGGGGCAGGTGGGGGCTTGTGAGCATTTTGAGAAGGGCAGCGCCTGCGCACCCTGTTTCCAAAAGCTCTGCCAGGTGTTTCCTGGCTCAACCCCACCCTTTGGTGGAAATTCTGCTTTCCAGTAAACACAGGCACCACTCATTGCCACTGGAAGGGCACAAGGGGCAACCATTGTCCCTGGAGTGAGTACCTGAAGAGCTGTGCCCCTCCTGTCAGGGTCTGGCTGCTTCTTTCTCCTTGTTATCCTAGGTGGAGACATGGGGGAGGTGGTGGAAGTGCTCTCCTCTCTCAGGGACCCACCAGGGCAGTTAAAGTAGCAGTGTTGGTGGAGTTGGTGGGAGGGCAGGGGCAGGACAGGAAAAACAGAACCTTCAGGAGTCTGGAGAGGGAAGTGGGGAGAGTTACCCTCAGCTTCCTGACCTCGCATATATATCACCTTCCTGCAGGGTCTCCCATGGGATTGCTGGGACCTTGCTGGGTGAGATGGCACTGTGTGCAAAAAAGCGCCCCCCAGGTAAGACAGGCAGGAGGGGGATCTCTGGGGCCTTGGAGTGGGTGTTAGGGCTCGGGAGCAAGGGGAAGAGGAGCACTGATGAGTCTGAAAGAGGGAGGAGCCTAGGAAAACGAATTCTTTTCCTTGATCCTTGAGCTGGGTTCTCTTCCTGGAGGGTGCTTGAGCATCGCCTTTTCCACAGCCCCCCAAAACACGCATAGACTTTTATCTTGGGGCACCTGGAGCCCCTGTTCTCTGACCTGGGAACTTTGTTCCATCTCACCTCGTCTCCTCCGCACCTTTCTCTATCCCTTCGTGTCTTCCGATTTTCCTGCGGGTGGTGGTGAGAGTGGGGGTGGGTGGGATGGAAACGGTTGCCCGGGGCAACACTGGCAGTCCCCTGGCCCGCATTGGCCAGCCCCGGGGGGCGGGGCTGGGCGCTGGCAGTCACCTACGCAGCGCTGGCAGGAGGCTGCCCCTGCAGTGGGGGGCGCGGGTGGGGGCGGAGCCCCGGGTTTGCGTGCGGCGCTTGGGGCCACTCTGAGCGCGCCGGCGTCCGAGGTGGGCATTGGCTGCGGCGCAGCTCTGCTCGCAGCGTCCCGGGGTGCGGGTGGTTGAGAGCATGGCCGGGGCTGCTGGTGGGGCTCTTGCCGGATGGCCGGCGCTCCCCTCTGAGCGGCGGCAGCTCCTGCGCTTCCCTGGGGGGCCGCCTCCTCGGCGCCGCTAAGACCAAGGACAGACTATCCGCCAGCCCTTGCTCAAACTGGGATCATGACGGTGCCCAAGGAGATGCCCGAGAAGTGGGCCCGGGCTGGGACACCCCTTTCCTGGAACCGAAAGAAGCCCTCTTGGGGGACAGGTAACGGAAAGGCAGGAACTGGCAGCTCTCCTAAACCCGAAATTTCTCCCTTCCTACTTTCACATTTACTTGTCTTCAGCTTCCCCCTACCTTCCGTGATCCTCCTTTCCGAACCCAGGATTCTGTATCTGAAGGGTTCAGTCTCTACCTTTTCTTTCGCATGGTCTCTGGTTACTGTGCAGCAGCTCAGCCCCAGGGTACCCCTCTGGGGAAGTTTATGGGAGGAAAGTAACTAAATGCCCCCAGGGCGTCTGGGTAGTGAGAGGATGGCTGGCGTGGTTTGAGGTTTTATTCCTGCGGTGTGCTCTGCAGGAGGGTCTGGGGAGGGTCTGGGGAGGGTCTGGAATGCTGCCTTGGCTCTAGGACAGGTTTAAAGCATCATGTTTATTGCCTAACCAACATACACCCTTTTCGGACTGAGGTCATCTTGACCCTGGGATACAGACTGGAGAACCCTCATAGGACAGCCCCATGTTCTAGGACCTGAACGTGATGCCTGCAGTTCCATCCTGCGGAGGTCAGAGATAGGTGTAGCTCATTTGTCAGTTGATGGAAATGGATGCAGCCGGCACCAGAAAGGTTACAGTTAGCAACTGTTTCAAGTACATCCCATTCCTCCTGCATGACCCATATCCCTGACCCCTCCCTTCTACTTGAAGATGAGCTTGGAAATAAGGTGATGTCATTGTGGGCCAGTCAGAAGCCGCTGCTGGGGACATGTGACAAGCATAGGCTCCTGAAGGGGGGCATGCATGTGGGGCTGAGATGCTGCTGCAGAGCAGTTCCAGGGCATGATGACCCTCACTCTTGCTGCCTCTCCCTCCTCCAGGGTAGGGGCCCTGTACTTGGCTGGACATGTGAGTCCCCAGGGGAAGGACGCTTTGTGTCTTTAGCTGCTAGCTGTCCCTCAACTATGAATGCCTAAGGCCTTAATTAACTGACAGGGGGAGGGGAGACACCCCCAAGCCGAAGACCTTCATGGTCATTGTTGAGAAAGGAGAGGGTGATCTGTCCTGGGCAGGTAATGCCTGCCTCAAGGAGTGGTCAGGCCGAGTCCAGAGGTGAACTAGAGGGAAGAATTCAGTGACACTTCAGTTGTGGTGCTAATTCCTTAAAGGAACCTGTGGAAAGAACCACAGACCTTCAGTGGGACCTGCACATAGTGCATGGCCTCACGAGATGTTGGGCAGGGGCCTTGCTTTGTTCCCTTTGACTCCAGCATCATTCTGTTGCAGAAGAAGAAAGGAGGGCACGGGCCAATGACAGAGAATACAATGAGAAATTCCAGTATGCGGTGAGTGGCTCTTGACCTCCTGTTCCTTCTACTTGGAAGGCCATCCTAGGTGGTCCTGGGTTAGTGATCAGGAGGGTGCCTCGGGGAGGGGAAGGCTGCCTTCCCACTCTCCGTCTGCCTCTGTTGTTTTTCATACCTTCACCTACCAGTGAAGCAGGAGGTATTGACCCCTGAGACTCCCTTCTCCTCCATATTTTTCTCCTGTGGTCTCAGGCTTCAGGGCAGAGGTTGTGGGGTGAGGCTAGGGGCTGCCTCATTATTTTCTCTCCCCTTGTCATAGAGTAACTGCATCAAGACCTCCAAGTACAACATTGTCACTTTCCTGCCTGTCAACCTGTTTGAGCAGTTCCAGGAAGTTGCCAATACCTACTTCCTGTTCCTGCTCATTCTGCAGGTGAGTGGCTTGAGCCGTAGTGGACCCTTTGCTGCTCACAAAGTTGTGTAGTCAATGAGGAAAAAGATCTAGGGGGAAGAGGGCTGGGGATGTACTCAGAGGCATGCCTCCTGCTCCTTTTCAGTTGATCCCTCAGATCTCGTCCCTCTCCTGGTTCACCACCATCGTGCCTTTAGTTCTTGTCCTCACCATCACAGCTGTCAAAGATGCCACTGATGACTATGTGAGTGTTTCTTTCTCTACGTTTCCCCACCCCAGCTTGCTCATCCCCACCCAGCATGACTCCTTGGTGCCTTAGGTGTCCGGGATGGTACCTAGCACGTTCTGCTTACCACTGTTCACCTGAGCCCTTGGAGCAGGAGAAGGTGACTTACTTTTCTGAGTTTTCTTCTTTTCAGTTCCGTCACAAGAGTGATAACCAGGTGAATAACCGTCAGTCTCAGGTGCTGATCAATGGAATGTGAGTGCCTGTTGGAGGCTGGGGCCTGAAGAAGAAAATGGGTCCCCAGAAAACTTCATGAGCTACTCACAACCCCTTCTCTGTCTTTACATGGTCTCAGTCTCCAGCAAGAGCAATGGATGAATGTCTGTGTTGGTGATATTATCAAGCTAGAAAACAACCAGTTTGTGGCGGTAAGGGATAGGCACCCTTCCCCAAAAAAGGCTCTTACTTTCTTTGGCAGAAAAGGATGAGTTTTTTTTCTGATTTACTTGCTTCTTCAACACCCTGGGGGCTTCTTTTCTGCCACTTACGGGCTGGAGGCTGAGCAAACCCGGAGGTAGCCCAAGGAGGGATGGCCACAGAAGTCACTGAGGCTGGCAGACTGAGTCTTTGGGCTTCTCACTGGATTTTTTCTCTAGGCGGATCTCCTCCTCCTTTCCAGCAGTGAGCCCCATGGGCTGTGTTACATAGAGACGGCAGAACTTGATGGGTAAGTCATACATTTGCTCACATTTTTCCCTTTGCCTCTTTGGGGTGAGTAAGTAGATGTTGGAAAGAGCCCCTGTACCTTTTGGAAAATGTAGGGGTAAGAACAGTTTAAAGTGTGTAAAGTTTTAACCATTGGCAATGCGAGGGGGCCCTGACACCTGTGTCAGGTGCCTGCAGGCACTGGAGGTAGGCACAGGGACCAGGACTCATGGACACTGTCCTTCCAGAGAGACCAACATGAAAGTGCGCCAGGCGATCCCAGTCACCTCAGAGTTGGGAGACATCAGCAAGCTTGCCAAGTTTGATGGTGAGTAATTCTGGAGAAGCAGTTCTCAGGGTTTTGGGGTTTATATGGCACTTTTCCCTATGGCTTCTTGTTTGTGATTATGCAGCTCCCTGGACTTAGTTTTTGAGGGGGAAAGGGTATCTGAAATACCAGGTGGCTACTACTTTTGAAATGATAGTTCATTCTTTCTTTCTTTTTTTAAGAGGAAGGGAGGTAGGCAGGAATGAAGGCAGGAGCAGGCAGGAAGGAAAGATCCATTCTCTTAGTTGTTCATGTTAGTTCTCCCCTCCCCTACTCCACCCTGTGTCCCCAGGATGACAACCCAGGTCTTTGGACTGCACCACCTCACGCGGCTTAACACCTGAGTCACCAGGTGGGCCAATGGTTATCTTAAGAGCGCTTCATGGCTAATCGCCCCTCCTTGCCTGTGGAGAGACATCCAACTTTTTTTTTCTGTTTATTAGTCCAGAATAACAATAACTATGCTCCTTCTAAACAAAGTATCAGTGTGTTTAAGAAAAAGCCCCCTTGCCCTCTGGTTCTTCCTCCTTAGGTTGCTAGATGAATGGGCAGTTTAGTGTGTATTTATCCACTTTTCTCAGTGTTTATACAAAAACACATGAACATAAATCAATGGGATCATACTATACTAGATTTGCAACCTGCCATTCTTAGTAAATACGTCATAGGTATCTTAGAATATCCTCTGCATAAAAAACTTACTCATTCTTTTTAAAGCTTCATAATATTTTTTTATAATTGGCATATCTTCCTTTATTCAACAATTCCCTGACCAGTTGTTTCCCATCTTTTGCTATTCAAGTCATGCTTCAATAAAAATTGTATGGAGCATGCTGGTGGATTAGTGGTTGGGTCAGTCACCTCTGACAGAGCGCAGGCCACATACCCCTAGGTTCGAGGCCTGGGGAAACACAACCAGTATGAACAACTAAGTAAAAATAAAGTGCTTCTTCCTCTTCTCTTTTCCTGCCTGCCTGCCTGCCTGCTTGCCTTCATTCTACCTGTAGCTTTCCTTTAGAAAAGAAAAAAGAAATTAGCTCATGCCACCTCATTCCTTTGTCAAGTGCCACATCAGTTCACACTCCCACTGGTGGTGTGTGGACGGGGCATGTCCTTATGCTATCTCCTGATGAAGTATAGACAGCCTTGAGCAGTAGCGCTGTTAAGAAAAAAAAAAGGAAGGGAGAGGGGGAAAAGGAATTTTAAGGGCTGGAAGAAGAAACATTTTTCCTTAGGCTTTACATGCTCCACACGCCGCTGTCTCAACCCGTTGAGACACAAGGACGCACCCTGAACAGTGCGCTTGTCTTTCATTCAGGTGAAGTGATCTGTGAACCTCCCAACAACAAGCTGGACAAGTTCAGCGGAACTCTCTACTGGAAGGAGAACAAGTTCTCCCTGAGCAACCAGAATATGCTGCTGCGGGGCTGTGTGCTGCGAAACACCGAGTGGTGCTTCGGGCTGGTCATCTTTGCAGGTGAGCCACCTGGGGTCCAGAGAAAGAAGGGTAAGAGATGGTGCCACAGCCTTCCCTCCGGAATGTGGAGGAGGCTTGAGTATGCTGGTATGGTGTGGAAGGCACCTCCCCTCCAGGTGGAATACAAGCCTCTTGTCTCCTTCATCCTGATACCCTGTAGTATTGGGACTGGGCTGAAGCCTGGTGGCAGATTTGTTATTTGACTTTCCCGCCCCTTCCTACCCTTTCCTAGGTCCTGACACTAAGCTGATGCAGAACAGCGGCCGGACAAAGTTCAAGAGAACAAGTATTGACCGCCTCATGAATACACTGGTGCTCTGGGTAGGGCCTCCCGTTCCTGGTCTCTGCTGCTGCTCTGTCCAGTTGTCTCTGACACGTTCCCTTTGCCCCCATCTCTCCTCCCTGGCCAGTAGTCAGGTTTCTTCAGGTTTGGCTTTGAAGCTGCTGGCAGGTCAGCCTCCTTTTAGACTTGGAAGATGTTATTTAAAACAAGCTTAGGGACATGCGTGAATCAACAACTTAAAGAAAACTGAAACAAATCGTCCCTTCTCTGGATTCCAGTTAGGATGATGACTTAGCGCAGCATGTGACCTCCTGTTTGCTCTTGCCAGGGACAAGGAGGCCTTCATGGGGATGGAGAGAGAATCCAGGGAAAACTTTCCATTTGGAGGATGGTCGTGGGGGTCTTTTCCCCTGACTTCTAAGAGTAAAGGATCCCAGAGGAAAAGTTTCTGTTTGAGTTTTGGCACTTCCTGAATCCCTCTCTTGTTTGGCTAGAAATTTGAACTCCTTGTCACACTCCCCTTCTTGCACTCCCACTGCCTGCTGCCCACCACATGTCAGCTTGCCTAGGCTGGGGCCAGCCTCTGGTGAGACAGTTTCCATCCTGTCCTGGCATTAGAGTTTGCAGGAACCCGGTCTGAGAGAGAACAGTTAGGCTGTCACAAGAGGCTGTATTGCCCCCTGGTGGTCCTTGAAGATACTTTCTGTTGGTTTCAAACCTTCAGAAGTTGAATCAGCTTTGGAAATAGATGTCTGAAATCAGCCAGTGCCTCAGTTTTTTTTTTTTTTTTAAGGAAAGGTACAGGAATGAAAGTGAGTAGGTAGGCAGTAAGAGAGGAGGGAGAAGCATCTTCATTTATTTTATTTAATTGTTCATCTTGGTTGTTCCCCTTAGACCCAGGACACGAATCTGAATCCTTGGGATCTATGTGGACTGTGCACAGCCATAGGCAGTGGGTCCAACCACTACTCCACCAGGGTGCACCCTCAATTTCTTTTCTTTCTTTTTCAAAGAGAAAAGAAGGTAGGCAGGAGTGAAGGCAGGCTGCAAGCAGGCAGAAAGGAAGAGAGGGGAGGAAGAAGTATTTTATTTAGTTCATTTTATTTGTTCTTCCTGGTCCTAAGCTATGTATCTGGGTCCTTGAGATGTATGTGGACTGCACCCCAGGCACGACCTCAACACCTGAACCACCAGGGCGCACCATCAATTTTTTTAATCACTAAAACTTTTTCTGATTCTTCTTCAGGGACTCTAAGCTCTGTAAGATTTTTGACTATCAGGAAATCTACATTAATGAGGATATAGGTTGTATCCCTGGTTAAAAAACTTTTTTTCCATCTATATAACATAATGCACATTGCAGAAACTGGACATTTTTGTTGGCTTCTGGAGGCTTAGCCCAGGTAAATGGTGATTTCCAGTAAGTTTTTTGTGTATGCTGAAAATAACTCAGCCTGTCTCTTGCCATCTTTGAGGACTCCTAAGGGTTCTAGGGTGTCAGATGGGGAGCCATCAATTTTTTTTTTTTTTTAGCTTCACCATTATAAGATGAAAGTTCCCAGAGAAGGCCACATGATGGGGGCCAACTAGACCCTGACTCCAATTCTGGGCTCTTTCCACTAGAGCATGCCACCTTTTGAAGATGCCTCAGCTTTGGTGGGCTTAGGGTACAGGATACAGGTGGGACTTCAGGGATGCACTTGATTTTGACGGTTTCATGGTAGTGGCCTAGCCTCTGATTCTCATTCCTCCCCAGATTTTTGGATTCCTGGTCTGTATGGGGGTGATCCTGGCCATTGGTAATGCCATCTGGGAGCATGAGGTTGGGACACGTTTCCAGGTCCACCTGCCCTGGGATGAAGCTGTGGACAGTGCCTTCTTCTCTGGTTTCCTCTCCTTCTGGTCCTACATCATCATCCTCAACACCGTCGTGCCCATATCGCTGTATGTCAGGTATGCCCTTTCTCTGCCCTGCCCAGGGTCTCTGGAGAGATGAGGATGTCCCCTGTCACACTTTCTTTTCTCTGAATATGAACCCCTGAGAAGGACCTGGAGTCTCTTCATGTACTGTGAACATTTGACGTTATCTGTTGATCTCTGTTCCCAGAGCAGATTTCACCACAGCTTCCTGAAACTTTGGTCTGCATTGGAACACAGACCATATCGATTTATTCAGCACATACTTACTGCCTGCCTGCTTGGTGCAGAGATGCGTGCATGGTGCCATGGCTGTGCTGCGGACCACAGTGTATCCAGGATGGGCCTTCTTCCCGTAGGAACTTCAGACTGCTAGAGGAAGAAAGGTCTAAACATGTTATAAAACAAAGTGCAGACAGTGCTGCCTGGGGAGCAGGGTGATGCAGTCTTATGTGCAAACCAAGGGACACAAATGTGCACCAGGGCCTCCGCTTTCAATAGCATCAGACTGGGTGCGCCCTGATGGTTTAGTGACTTAAACTGGGTGCAGTCTGCATATATCCCAAGGTCCCCCATTCAGACCTGGGGCCGGGGAAGCAACCAAAGTACTGCTTCTTCCTCTCTCAACTGTCTCAAAATAAATAAATAAAATAAAAATAAAAAAAGCAGCAGACTGGTAGGGAAGGTAGATACAAAGAATGTAAGACATGGGTGACTAAGAGTGGGAAGAACATCTCTCCCTGCAAAATTAATCAGGGAGGACATCCTTGAGGTGGTGGCTGGGATTTGTGAAAGTGGAGCCTGGAGGAGAGAACAGAGGCATGGAGATAGGCAACTAAAAATGGTGGTGGAACAGTTCAGCCAGGGCATGGACCTTGGTGGGGGCTGTGGGACAGAGAACTGGAAATAACTTGTTCCTCAAGGTGGACAGGTTTGAATCTTTGCCTACGGACTTTGTACATAGTAAACCTTTAAAAGATCCTTTAAACAAATCTAAAGATTACATTAGGAAGTGCTGGCTGGCAGTGGTGTGCAGCCTGCCTAGGAGTACAGAGACCTCTAGGATGTTGAAGGTGGAGAGAAAGTGAGGACTGAGCCACGGAGGAGAGGAGGAGCGGGTGCGAGAGGAGGAAGAGAACCAGAAAAAAGACATTTTCTTTCGGACTTAGTGCCTAGCACTGGAGATGAGGGAACCTGGCACATTTTTAGGAAGTGCTTGATTCACATCGACTCCTCCATTCTCCCCAGCAGCCCTCAAATCCTAGAGCTTATGACAGCGAGTAGAAGATAAAGAGTTTCTGTATAGTTTGGGTTTTTATAGAGCATTAAGGGATTCTGAAGTTTGTGCTTTAGTCATGCCTGCTCATTAGCCTTGTTAGCACAAGCAAATCACTCAGGGCTGCAGTTTCTCATGTAAAATGGGAATGCTAATACTTGTCCTACCTTCATAGGGATGTCTTGATATAAGCTATTAAATAGGAAAATACTTTAAAAAAAAAAAAAAAAAAGGAAGGAGGCAGGAATGAAGGCAGGTAGGAAGAAAGAGAGAGGAGGAAGAAACATTTTATTTAGTTAGTTGCTCATTTTCGTTGTCTCCCCTGGTTCTGGGCCTTGGACCAGGGTCCTGGAGCTGTGTGGGGACTGTATGTGCTCCGCTCACGGGCTTAACTCCTGAGCCACCAGAAAATATCTGTTTTTTTTAAAAAAGGAAAGATTCAGCAAGAATGAAGGTGAGCAGAGGTAGGTAGGCAGGAAGAACGAGGAGAAAGTACTTCATTTTATTTAGTTATTCTCTCTGGCCCCAGGACATAAGCCCAGGTCATGGGATGTCTGTGGACTGTGCTCTTGACCAGAGACAGCGGATCAAACCACTGCCCCAACCAGGGCGCACCAGTACCTTTTACAAATTAAGTTATAGGGCAAATAGTGGGGTTAGCATGCCTGTCATTATCTATTCCTCATTATGATCTGTTTTTTGGTTTTAATCGTTACTCCTGGCCCTGAGTTGTGAACCCCGGTCCATGGCTTTCATAGCCTGTGCGTGATTTGGCCACATGAGCCACAGTTGGCAGGGTAGGTGGTGGCGGGGGGAGGGTTATTACCATCTATACATCTTCATTTTCTCCATCTTTGGTTTGCTTTTTGTACTTTGTACCTAAGTTTACCCCAAACCTGTGGTAGCTGCCCTGGAATGTTTCTGATCTCACCAGATTAGTGTGTGTTTGGGGCTGACGGGGACGGAGGGTGGGCAGTGGGGAGGAAAGGCCCCTGATGACACTTCCAAGCAGTTCCTCTTTGCCTGGCAACTGGTCCTGGTGACAGCCCAGTCAGGTGGAGCAGGTTCCAGAGGGGCCCCGCATGGGCCCTTACTAGAAAAACACTGACAGTGTATATCCCAAAGGCAGCATCTAGCAAAGAGGAGGATGTGGACAGGGAGGAGGATGTGGGGTGTTGACAGCACTGTGCCATTGCAAACCGGTGTTACTTTCCAGATTCTTCCAGAGTCGGCACCGTGGTCTGCCCCACACCCGTTCTGAAAGCCCACAGAGTCAGGGTCCTGGAGCGTAGAGCCCAGGTGGGAGGACAGCACTCCGCCTGGCTCTGGGCAGTGAAGAGGGGACTCCGAGCCCCTGGCTTCCTTTCCCCACAGAGGCCCTGCTCTGAGGGGGTCTGTGCTATGGCGTGGGCAGAACCATCGTTACATCTCTTTTTTTTCTCCCTTCCCTCCGCACTCTCTTGTTCTCTGCATGGTTTCTGTGTTATTAGTCCTGAGGTAAGAGCTCAGTTGGTTGAGTACCTTGTCCACAGTCTTTCTGCCTTTTCCTGTGCTGCCTGTCTGCCTGCCCAGGCCCTCTGCCCCTTTTGCCTGGAGCGCATTGGAGGGTCAGGGCGGGATTCTCAACTGGCTCCACCCTCAGGCTCTCCTTGTCCTTCCCCGCCCAGGTGTGTGTGCCCGGGTGTCTGCCCCATGCCCAGGTGTCCACTTCGTTCTTGCTTCTTCCCAGGCTGAGGGCCTGCAGTGAAGGCCCCTGTGGGTGGGACACCTCCTCCCCCCGAGCCTTACCCCCTGTCCCTGTGCAGTGTGGAGGTCATCCGCCTGGGCCACAGCTACTTCATCAACTGGGACAAGAAGATGTTCTGCATGAAGAAGCGGACGCCAGCGGAGGCCCGCACCACCACCCTGAATGAAGAGCTGGGCCAGGTGGAGTACATCTTCTCTGACAAGACCGGCACCCTCACCCAGAACATCATGGTCTTCAATAAGTGCTCCATCCATGGCCGCAGCTATGGTACGGCAGTGATGCCTGGGGGCTGGGGGCTGGGGCCCTGTCTCACTGAGCACAGCATGGCACAGGGCTCCCACGGTTTCCTTGATGTTTAGGTTTTTGCTTCTCCCCTGCTTGAGTCTGCGGGGCCTTAGCAGGGTCTGCTCTGAACCCCGTGTTGGGAAGCAGGCACGGATGGCACTTCCTTTATCCTCTGCTGGCGCCTCCTGGTCTCTGCCTCAGGCGGTGCGGAGCTCTGGGGCTGTTTAAAGTGAAACCTCTGGGTGTCCCTGCCAGGCTGGACCTTGGCTACCAAGGGCAGGTGTCAGACTCTCCCCATGTTGCCGTTCAGGGCCTGTGAGTCTCTGGGATGTGACCATGGTCTCTTCAGCGTGGTCCCGCTACAGTGGCCTTGTGGCTCAGCTGCCGGGATGCTTCGGGCAGGGTGTGTGGGACCTGACTTTTGTGCTGAGCGAGCCTCCTCATAACTGCTTTCGTGTTTTAACCCAGGCCTATAACCACATGTGCAGCTTTGCTGCTACAAAGGGCTCAGAAGTGACTCTGGAGGAGGCCTGGGAGCCCTGGGGGGCAGGGCAGCACCAGAGCTCTCCTGGGAGGACGGGGATGGGGTGGCGGGGACAGGGGTGCCCCGACTTTCAGTCCTGGGGGTCTAAAGTTCCAGTGTGCCTATTGCCTCCTGTCCGTCACATCAGTGGTGTGAATCTGTGTGACCTTGGCTCAACAATTAAGAGTTGTGGGTTCCAGGTGCCAGTGGGCATCCTGTGCTGGAGCCTTTCTCTACTCTGACCTTGCTTCTCCTCTGTCCTGGCTATGTGTAGGTGATGTCTTCGATGTCCTGGGACATAAAGCTGAATTGGGAGAGGTAAGGTTCAGCCTCCATGGTTACTCTGTATCCATTAAACATAGGGTATCTGGCTCGCTCTGGTAGAGTAACAGTTGGTCTGCCACCTCTGGCTGGGCATAGGCCACATACATCCTAAGAACCTGGCTTTGTGTCCTGGGGCTGGTGGGAACAACTAAGATGAACAGCTAAAAATAAGAAAAAAATAAATGCTTCTTTCTCTTTTCTGTCTTTCTGCCTACTTTACCTTCATTCCTGCCTGTGCCTTTTAAAGAAATAAACAAAAAATAGGATGACTGGCAGTAAATGGGAATTCTGTGTTGTCTGGCCAGGAAATGGAAACTGCTTGATAAATGTTTTAAGGAAGAATTAGCAGCAGATCTGGGAATTTTGAGGTCCCCAGTGGATAGCATCTTGGGCTCCTGTCAAGAAGTGGAAGGACACAGGGAACAGTGGATCCTCAGGGTGGGGAGAGCCCCTTCCTTGGGATGTGGCCTGGTGAGCCACCCTTTCCTAATTGCCCTCTTATCTGTTCTAGAAACCCGAACCTGTCGACTTCTCCTTCAATTCTCTGGCCGACAAGAAGTTCTTATTTTGGGACCCCACCCTCTTAGAAGCAGTCAAGATGGGGGACCCTCACACACACGAGTTCTTCCGCCTCCTCTCCTTGTGTCACACTGTCATGTCAGAAGAAAAGAGCGAAGGTGAGCTCATGAGCTGGCCCGTACTCTCCCATACTGAACTTGGACCTTCAGGGTTGGACTCTGCTGGGCTGGACTAGGGCCTCCTGGGCAGGGCTCCTGAAAGAGAGGGTGCCTGTGTACGCCATGCATGTTTTTCCTTCTACCCAGGGGAGCTGTACTACAAAGCTCAGTCCCCAGATGAGGGGGCCCTGGTCACCGCAGCCAGGAACTTTGGCTTTGTGTTCCGCTCACGTACCCCCAAAACCATCACCGTCCATGAGATGGGCACAGCCATCACCTACCAGCTGCTGGCCATCCTAGACTTCAACAACATCCGCAAGCGGATGTCAGTTATAGGTGAGACCAGGACTGAGATGCTGGGGGGACTCGGGGGCAGCATGTGGGTCAGGAATGGGCAAGGGTGTGGGTGACCCTTGAGCTGTATTGAGGTGCAGGGTCTGCGCCTGCCTGAATTTGCCTGGGCCTTTCTGCCCTGGTCTCACTCCTAGTACGGAATCCTGAGGGCAAGATCCGGCTCTACTGCAAAGGGGCGGACACCATCCTGCTGGAGAGACTGCACCACTCCACTCACGAGCTGCTCAACGCCACCACCGACCACCTGAATGTAGGTGTGAGGCGAGAGGTTCTGGCGCTTCTGTGCTCGCAGTTTGTGGGAGGCGTTGGTGACAGTCTTTCTGTGCCCCCAGGAGTATGCAGGGGAAGGACTGAGGACCCTGGTGCTGGCCTACAAAGACCTGGATGAAGAATACTATGAGGAGTGGGCCGAGAGACGACTCCAAGCCAGCCTGGCCCAGGACAGCCGGGAGGACCGACTGGCCAGCATCTATGAGGAGGTGGAAAGTGACATGATGGTGAGGGGCAGGACGGGCAGGACGAGCAAGGCGGGCCCATGCCTGGGACTTGTGCCAGGACCATGCTGGTATTTTTCAGCTGCTGGGTGCGACTGCCATTGAGGACAAGCTTCAGCAAGGAGTTCCGGAGACCATTGCCCTCCTAACACTGGCCAACATCAAGATTTGGGTGCTCACTGGAGATAAACAAGGTGAGAGCCCAGCAGGGCGGACGAAGTTGCCTCTGACAACAGCCCTATGGGTCCTTGCACGGGCCCAGTACATCAGGCAGGAGAGTGCGCTGACCTTGTTGGGGCCTGTCCGTAGCTCCTGCGTTCTCTCTTGGTAGAGACGGCTGTGAACATCGGCTATTCTTGCAAGATGCTGACCGATGACATGACCGAGGTGTTTATTGTCACTGGCCACACTGTCCTGGAAGTGCGGGAGGAGCTCAGGTAAATGGAGGCTCAGCTGCACACATGGGTTGGAAAGGATTCCTGCACTGTGTTTGGGTGTGAACCTCTCACAAGCCCCTGCTCCTGTCCTGGAAAATCACAGTTTTGTCCCCTCCCTTCTCAGGAGAGCCCGAGAGAAGATGATGGACTCATCCCGCACTGTTGGCAATGGCTTCACCTACCAGGAGAAGCTTTCTTCTGCCAAGCTCACGTCTGTCCTGGAAGCTGTGGCTGGCGAGTATGCCTTGGTCATCAATGGGCATAGCCTGGTAGGTGTCGCCATCCTCCTCTGGGTGCTGTCTGTCCAGAGAGTATGTCTCTGTGTGTGGTTTTATATCTTACCTTATTTGCTCGATTTGAGAGGACCTTGGCCTTTCAGGGACCAAGAGGGGCTGACCTCCCTGGGAAAGAAAGGCACTTCAGGGCTCTCTTTGTTCCAGGCCCATGCGTTAGAGGCAGACATGGAGCTGGAGTTTCTAGAGACGGCCTGTGCCTGCAAAGCTGTCATCTGCTGCCGGGTCACCCCCTTGCAGAAGGCACAGGTGGTGGAGTTGGTGAAGAAATATAAGAAGGCCGTGACACTCGCCATCGGGGATGGAGCCAATGATGTCAGCATGATCAAAAGTGCGTGTGGACTCTGGGCTTGGAGGATGAGTACAAAGGGAAGGGGCTGTAGCTTGGTGGGATTCTGAAGTATGTGGCCATCGTCACCCCCGTGTCATCTTTTGTCTCTGCAGCGGCTCACATTGGTGTGGGCATCAGCGGGCAGGAAGGCATCCAGGCGGTCTTAGCGTCTGACTACGCCTTCTCCCAGTTCAAGTTTCTGCAGCGCCTCCTGCTCGTGCACGGACGCTGGTCCTACCTGCGCATGTGCAAGTTCCTCTGCTACTTCTTCTATAAGAACTTCGCTTTCACCATGGTCCACTTCTGGTTTGGCTTCTTCTGCGGTTTCTCGGCCCAGGTAGTGAATGTTCCTCGGCTTGTCTCTCTTTAAAACCCCAGGGGCTTTTTGAGGCTGTATCAGGCTTTGATACAGGGCAGAGATTGTGTTCATTTCTCAATTCTCCAGGGCCCAGCTATTGACTGACTTGCGCTTTAAAATAATGCTTGTTGGCGTGCCCTGGTGGAGTAGCGGGTTGGTCCACTGCCTCTGTCCAGAGCACAGTCCACATACATCCCAAGGACCTGGGTTTGTGTCCCGGGGCCAGGAGCAAGACAACCAAGACGAACAGCTAAATAGAATAAATAAATGCTTCTTTCTTCTCTCTTCCTGCCTGTTCACCTTCATTCCTGCCTGCACCTTTCCTTTAAAAATAGAATAGATAGATAGATACATAGATAGATAGATAGATAAGATTTGATGTTTACTGAAGGAGTAGACAGGGAGTGCCAGAAAACTCAGGGCTCCGTGCCTGCCCCATCTGCTGCCTTCCTCTGCCTGAGTTGTTGGGAAGGAGGACTGTGTGTTCACTCCTCTTGCTGTCTATTCCTTTCCAGACTGTCTACGACCAGTACTTCATTACCCTTTATAATATCGTGTACACCTCCCTCCCCGTCCTGGCGATGGGAGTATTCGATCAGGTACGGGGGAGGGAGGTGTGGTGGTCATGTGGGAGAGGGAGGAGGACCCTGCTCTGGCAGTCTCACTGATAGTGGTGGGCAGATGGTCACTGGGCGGGCAGCTCTGTAAGCTGGGGCGGCTGATTCTCAGCTGCAGCTCATTTGGAACTCCCTGGGCTGCTGAACAAAGAGTGACTGATGACAGCTGCCTGGAGGTGGATCTAGCTATCAAAGACTTTGGAAAGGAGGAGGCAGGGATAGGGGGTGCCCTTGGCCATCCTGAACCCAAAGGGCAATTGTCACCTGACCCTTCCGCACAGGATGTCCCAGAGCAGCGGAGCATGGAGCACCCGAAGCTGTACGAGCCGGGCCAGCTGAACCTCCTCTTCAACAAGCGGGAGTTCTTCATCTGCATTGCCCAGGGCATTTACACCTCCGTGCTCATGTTCTTCATCCCCTACGGGGTGTTTGCCGAGGCCACCCGGGATGATGGCACCCAGCTAGCTGACTACCAGTCCTTTGCAGTCACTGTGGCCACTTCACTGGTCATCGTGGTCAGTGTGCAGGTAAGGGAGTCCGGGCACTGCCTTTGCCCCAGGAAGGAGTGAGCTCCCTTGTCCCTAGGGCGGCTCTGGGCACTGCAGTTCTGTTGTTGGAAGAGGGTCAGCACTGTGGGGTGCTCCTTCTGCCTGTGATAACTAACTCCTGCTTTGCAGATCGGGCTGGACACAGGCTACTGGACAGCCATCAACCACTTCTTCATTTGGGGCAGCCTAGCTGCTTACTTTGCTATCCTCTTTGCCATGCACAGCAATGGGCTCTTCGACATGTTTCCGAACCAGTTCCGGTTTGTGGGTGAGTCCCCATGGCCGCCTCTGGAATCATGAGGAGTCGCCACTGTTCTGGTACTGCAGGGAGCTGAGGAGGTCGTGTCATGATCACGAGCACCTCTTCAGCACTGTCTCCATGCCAGGAATTCCTCAGGGCACTGAGAGGGGATCTCGTGTGTCTGACCCGGACCCTATCCTTAGGGAGCGTCCACATCCGTGCCAGGGAAAGATAGCCCTTTCAGCCTTAGGGAGTCGGCCCCAAGGGCAGCAGGCTTCACGGGCAGCAGGATGGCTGGTGTGGGGTGGTCGGAGACAGCATCACAGAGCAGGCTGCCGAGAGGAGCCTGGAGTGGAGAGTCAGTCTAAGTTGGAGGGTGGAAGTGTGGAAAGGCCAGTTGTTTCTAGCGAGTGGACTATGCCCTCACTAGGGCAGCCACAGATCGACACTGAGAAGTGGAAATGTGAGACATTGGAGGGACCAGAACACCAAGCTGTCAGATTTGTGCTTGACTTGCCAGGAGTCTTGTTTTTGAAGTTGGTTGATGGGGGCGGGGAGGTGACATCACAAGACTGCTTTAGAAAAGTGATCCTGACAAAATGGCCAGGTAGGAAGCAGCTGTGGTGATGAGATGTGAGGCCGTGCAGAACTGGGGATAGGCGGCCATAGAGTGGCAGAGGGGCTGTCTGGGGGGTGAGGGGAAGGGCACGCTCGTAGGTCTTGGTATTTGCTTCAGATCTGTTCATTCTCTGGTCTACTGGGCATTCACCGGGACTGACTGTGCATCACTCACTATTCTGGATCTAGTTCTGGGGATTCAGCAGTGGACAAGATGGCAAAGCCTTGCCCTTCTGGGTTTCATATTTCAGTAAGATAGACAGTTCACAGGTTAACAGAGAAAATACCTGAAACTACTACATCCTAAAAAAACATCAAGCCAGGTAGATACGAATAGTCATTAAAACCTCTTGAGAAAGAGATGCCGGTACTGGGAATTAGAGTAAAGAGAAGGAAGGCTCCTGGAAGAGGAAACAGCAGTTGGGAAGCCCTCGTTGGGGTTTCTTGGAGGTTGTGGCGCGGGGGTGAGGTGGGGTTGCAGGAAAACAGAGGAAATGAGACTGCAGGGGTGTTGGGGCAGTTGATGAGCTAGCTCAGTTAAGTCCTTACAGGTCAGTTAGAAGTTTAAATGTGATAGGAAACCCTTGGGGGTTTTTGAGTCAGGAAGTATCATACACTAATTTCTGTTTTTAAAGGATCCTTCTTCCTGTTTTGTGGGTAATAAAGTGTAGGGGATCAAAGATGAGAATGAGGAGACTGGTTAGGAGGTGATAATAGTAATCCAGGTGAGAATGACAGTGGTTTGGAATAGAGTAACAAGTGGTGAAATTCCATAAGTATTTTGAGAATGGAACCAACCTCACTCTGTCCTGAGTGAGGATAGAGAGGGACATCAAGGCTGACTCAAGGCTTTTAGTGGGCGATGCCATTTCTGGGCTAGGGAAAATGCAGCGAACTGGGTGGAGGAAAGATAGCTCACTTTCAGCTGTGGGAAATTGAGATGCCATCAGATGTTCACAGAGCTGTCAAATAAAGTGGTTCAAGGAGCCGATCTGAAAGTTTTGGGGAGCTAGGACATAGAGTCAAATTTGGAGACATACCTTTGGGGAGCAGGAGGCGAGGGAAGCCAGGATGACAGGTTTGGGACTACTGGAGACAGAAATGGGCATTTCAGGGGCTGCCCTCTCTCCCTTTGTGACTCCCAGGCCTCTGACTGCTCTTCACTCCCAGGTAATGCCCAGAACACCCTGGCCCAGCCCACAGTGTGGCTCACTATTGTGCTAACCACAGTTGTCTGCATCCTGCCCGTGGTGGCCTTCCGATTCCTCAAGCTGAGTCTGAAGCCGGATCTCTCGGACACGGTGAGAGGCCGGGCTGTGTGCTTGGAGGCCGAGACGGTGTGTCACAAAGCCATGGGCTTAAGCCATGCCCCTGCCCCGCTGTCCCCCACACGGCCTCGATATCTAGGCTGCACACTGTCAGGTGTGTCGGTGGTGGGTGTCACCTCCTCCTCACAACAGACCACGTGACTGAAGAGGGTCTCCATCCCTCAAACTCTCCCCGTGGTGTCTGACACTGGACTCTAAAGTGGCCCCTTCCCTGTGCCCCCCACCAGGTCCGCTATACCCAGCTGGTGAGGAAGAAGCAGAAGGCTCAGCACCGTTGCCTGCGGAGGGTGGGCCGCACGGGCTCCAGGCGCTCCGGCTATGCCTTCTCCCACCAGGAGGGCTTCGGGGAGCTCATTATGTCTGGGAAAAACATGCGGCTCAGCTCCCTGGCACTGTCCAGCTTCACCTCCCGCTCTAGCTCCAGCTGGATCGAGAGCCTGCGCAGGAAGAAGAGTGACAGTGCGGGCAGCCCCAGTGGAGGGGCCGACAAGCCTCTCAAGGGGTGAAGGTGGGAGCAGGATGCCCAACAGTGATCAGAGAATGTAGGGCTGGTGCCACGCAGAGGACAGCATCTCAGAACTGTGGGTCCTCACTCCTTGCCTCTTCTCTCTCCCCTGGTGGACTCTGTCCTGCTGTCGCACCCTGAGTTGCTGGGGTGTTCTCAGTCAGGAAGGTGGAGGGAGCAGCCACCAGGGCAGCGTAGAAGCTGGGGCATCAGGACCGATGCCCATGCGGGACCAGACATGGAACCAAAACAAAGAAAAGCCTGTGAGAGATTGGGTCTGCCCTGCCAGCAGCCTGTGGGGAGACTCTAATCTCCGTATTTTTTTATTCCCACTCCCCAAAGGGGCCTGAGAGCCCCTGTTCCTGAATTACACAAGAATGTATCCTGCCGGAAAGCCAGAGACCTGCTGGGGCCACTGGGCTCCTCCCATCTTGTGCGTCTCTCCTTGATTTGTGTTTGTGTCCAGTTTGGTTTTGTCTTTTTTATTTGGCAAGTGGAGGCAGCCTTAATGTGACTTTATGTTGTGGTTGGTGTCTTAACTCTCCTGGGGAAGGGGAGGCTGGCGCACATGTGCCCCAACCTGACCAGGTGTGGAGGACTTGGGAGGAGCTGCCACTGACAGTGGACTATCCAGCAGCTGGTGCCCAGGAGACAGGCTGGCTGGCAGGGAGGTGGTGCCTGTTGACCAGCAGGTGCTGGGAGAATGTGAAGGAGGGTCTGGGCCTGTCCCCTTCCTCACCTTGAGAGGAGTCCTGCCCCCTCCCCAACACACACACATCTCCCAGGTTCCATCATCCTGGTTTTGCGATTGGGACCTGGGACACTGGTCCCATTGCTCTCAGTGACCTAAAACTGGGTATGAAATTTAGTCCCAAAGTAAGTTTTCTTGACTTTTAAATTTCAATCCTAGTTGATAGCAGAGTCCCTTCTGACTTCCCCTTTCCCTCCCTCACCTCAGGAATAGAGGTGGGCCTGAAAGGAGAAGCTGCCCACCCCAAGACCAGGCTGAAAGGGGAAGCTGGCCTCTGCTCCCTTCTGGTAAATGGGGTCCCACCCCTGCAGGCCCAGCTTCTGGTAGGAGGCGGCGATGTCGGTGTGCTCTGGGCAGTGCAGGAGAAGGAGCGGGCAGACACGCCAGGAGAGTGCAGCTCAGGGCCTGGCATGGTCTAGACAAGACTTGGCTGGAGTCTCGACACACCCGTCCTTCCTCTCCATTGTCCACACCGAGGAAGCTCTTGCCCCCATTAGGCACCTCCCAGGTCGATCTTGGGAAGAATCCTTTCCTGGTCTTTGATAGAGGAGGGGGTACTCAGGAATGGTGTGGAGCTGAGAGGGGTATAAAGAGGGTGCACATGGAATGTAGGGGAGCCCCAGGGAACCTGAGGTAGACACGGGGTGGGGCGGGGAAGTGCACAAGGACATCCCTGTAGGCCACAGTTTACAAATCCATCATGTCTATTTGTGTGTCTTGAGGTGAGTCTGATTTTTATACCAAAGAGGAAATCATTGTTTTTCATATTTGGTTTGTCTATAGTATATAAATATATATATATTATAAATATATATATATATACAGTTATATATATATTATTTTTTTGGTTCTCTCTCGTTTTTTAGGGAGGGAGGAAAGTACCAAGTTGCATTGAGCTGTAATTAAGGAACGTTGTGTATAATTTATGACACATTTCTATACTTGCAAAAATTATATCATTTTATGGATATAAGAGAAAAATGCCTTTTTATAAAACTACAGTTTCTGAGAAGTGTGTACTTTGTCCCTTTTCTGATGTTCAACCAAGCCTGGAGGTAGACGTACAAACAGACTGTCTTACATGGGATGATGTGGGTGGACCTGGGCCAGGGTGGCGAGGACAGGCTCTCATTGGTGGGGTGCAGCTGGAAGATGGTGTCGTGGGTGGGACCCATAGCCATAGGACTTTGTGTTCAGTCAATGACTGGGTGCTGGGGACCTTGAACCATTTACTTTTCCAAACACAGGCCAACCTCTCCTTCCTAGTGTGCCAGATGGGTGGGTATGTGTAGGGAAAGTCTAGGTAAATATTTTTTTAAGTTGCTTTTTTTTAAAACTCCCACCCCATTCTTGTCCACTGATAATTGTCTCAGCCTCAGGTTTTGCGACTTTACACAGAAGCGGATGGATATCCAGGTTCCTAGGTATAGACCAAGACTGCAGGCATCAAGATGAACTTTCCTCCAAGGAAGGGAGATGCAGGCAAGACCAGCATCCTAGGAGATGGGGCTGGGCCAGTGGACTGGGACGGAGTATGGCTCCTGCTGATGACCTTCAACACCCCAGAACCAGTCTTTTCTGTCCTGGTGATACTCTTCCTCCTCTTCCTTAAAATACAGATTTCTAAGTAGGTGCTAAGCTAAGGGCGAAGACAGAGTTTCCCTCTTGAGAACTAGTCTACGGCAGGTTGGCGCCACAGATCAGAGCCTTTATTGGTCTCCGCCCAGATCAGAAAGAGCCTGTGCACGTGCAAATCAATCTTTCACCAGTGCCTGGAAACCTGGGCCTCAGACAGTAAGTGGCATCTGGTTCAGTCCCTCACTCTGGGATGCAGAAACTTGAAGCTGGTCAGGCTCCCAACTTTCTCCTCCCTGTCATCTTTTACTCCAACCAAAAAGGTGACGCCCCCTCACACAGTGACAGATTCTCAGCGCTGTCACACTGCATGGCCTGTGTGTGGGGCTCACTGTCCCCTCTAGAACAAGAGAGACTTCAGAGCACAGACAAGATACTCGCCCACCACTCCGAGCTGTTCACCTGCCTCTCCCTTCAGCAGGACCCTATTAGACCTGTCTGAGCTGAGGTCCACATTATTTTTCCTCTCATTGTCACTTCCAGGCATCCTTATCTCTGTATACACTGCTTCCTCTGAGTCTTGTGACAGACTCATTTTATTCCCTTGATCTGCTTCTTTCCCTGAGTTCACTGAGGACTTGGGCACCTGTATTATTTTCCTCTGGTCCCTGTTCTCTGTCACCCTGGTGCCTTCTCAGACTGTGAATGAGAAGTCTGATGCCGTGTCTTTTTCTTCCTTGGCATCCTCATTTCTTGGGCATTCATCTCCCCTCCGCTAAGCAGCACCCTGGAGTAGCTTCACCTCCAAAATTTCACAGTTCAGTGTTTGTCTACAACTTTCACTTCTCACCTGTACGCCCCACACTGCCTAGACCTGCCCTTTCTCCAGGTCCCTCCTTTGTATGGCCTTGAACTTGCTTTCCAACCTAGCTCAGAGCCTGTGTGCTGATATTAGCTGCTGTCCAGCAGCATGCCAAAGCTGTCTCCTTGCTAAGCTGTGGCTGTGGGGAGACAAGGCCATTTAACCATGGAGAATGGAAGCTAAAAGTTCATGGCCTCCCACCTCAGCAGGCCCGTCAGCATGGCAAGCAGTGCTGTGATTCTCTGCTGCCTTCCTGCTCCTTCGCCCACTAACTATTCTCACTGTTCTTTCCTTAGCTCTTTCCCTTCTCCTCCCACTCATGCTGAATAGATAATTCTGAAGAGGAAAATGGTGTCTTCAGCTTTCCAGCCCATCTCAAGCTCTGCTCCACCAGCTGCCCACCTGCCTGCACAGTGACTGCCACCTCCACCTTAGCACCCTCCACTCTCCATTCTCTCTTACCTTCTCCCAAGAATGTTCGGTGTTTTTCTTCCTTATCCTTCCTTTCACTGGGTCCATGTCCTCCCTGAAATGCTTTGGCTGGAAATCACTTTTGACCTTCATGTGGCCAAATCAAGAGGACATAGAGGACATTTCCAGGTCTGATCTTTCTTCTCTCTTATGATCCTTGTCATTTGATTTTGTTGGGAACTCCGACTTGAAACCTTACCCTCCATTATCTTTTTGTTTTGTTTTGTTTTTGTTCTATTATCCCTGAACTCACTGAATTGTTTTTGTGAGTTTTATTGTTTTTTTTAATTTAATTTAATTTTATTTTTTTTAGCAGAAGGAAGCAGTCAGGAAGGAAGGCAAAGTAGGAAGGCAGTCAGCAAGAGAGAAGCAGAAGCATTCGTTAATTCATTCGGTTCACTGTTCCCCCCCATCCCTGCATCTCTAGCCCAGGTCATTGGGCTTTACGGAGTGTGACAAGCTGCAGACTAACTGCCTGAATCACAGGGTGCACCCTTCCATTGGATTTTTAAAAAATACCTTCTGGGGGTGGGTGGATGGGGTAGAGGGTGTCAATTATAGGGAGAAGAATGGAGTAGAACTGGTGGGGAACTTAATGTGACACACAGATGTCGATTGGCAATATGCACACCTTAAATTTATATGTCATTATGCAATGTTATTTCAATCAAATTTAAAACAACAACATTAAAAACCTCACAGCATTATTACTGCCTTTCCAGCTGCTCCCCGATCTCCTTTCCTGGGGTTCCTTCCTCTCTTGCTTTCTGCCGGGGCTCCACTGCAGTCCTGAACTCTTCTGCTCTGTGCAAGGTCCTTGAATGACCCATTTAAACCCATGGCTTAAATGGGACCTGGGGTATGCGCTGGTGGCTTAGGTGATAAGACCATGCCTGGGGCACAGTCCACATACAGCCCAAGGACCCAGGTTCACAGCCCAGGGCCAGGAGGAATAACTAAAAAGAACAACTAAATAAATAAAATGCTTCTTCTCTCTTCCTGCCTGCCTGCTGCCTGCCTGCCTCCTTCCTCTTTAAAAAAAACAAGGGGGTGGGGTGGGGGTGATTTGGGAGGGTCACTGCTGGTCACCTCCAGATTGTTCCTTCCCGTCTTCCCCCAGCACTCTGGACCCTCACATTCCACTGTTCATCAGACCCTCCTCCTGAGGCTCCCCACCTGCATCTCACATTCAGCGCCCCCACACTGAACATGATTCTCCAGCTCCTGTGAGTGGCACAGTCTCCCCAGTTACCAAAGTCAGACAGACACACCCTGGAGAAACGCCACAACATCGGTGCTGGTACTACCATGCTACCCTTCGCCTCATGAAATGAATTCAGCAAACTTCAGAGCCACTGTCTCCCCTTGATGGTGGCCCAGGCAGTCATGATAGTCGGATTTCTGCTCCCAAGAGGGAAGCACTTAGGTTGGGATTTAAGACACCAAGTAATTCGTTGCCCGAAAAGACTGCCCAAGACCAGGTTTGTTGATTCTGAAGGAGAATATGGGGAGAGACCAGGGTCAGGTAAGCAGCAGCCACCCCAGGAAATACTAGTCAACCACCCCCAGACTGTGCAAGAGCAAGAGAAGCAAGTCCTGATAAACAGCTGGGACTCCCGGCCTGGAGTCCTCAGGCCACCAGGAGCCTCCGCCCTGCACTGGGAGGAGCTGAATTCTCCCTTATCTATGAGCTCTGTTCTCCGAACAAAGTCGCTAAGACCGTGCCCATGTTTTCACTGTGAGGGGAGAGTTTAGATTCTGAGAGCGAGCGCTGAAGGAGGGAGCTGAGACCGGTGTCCATGTCTAATGAAAGAAAAAGTGTTCTGTTCTAGGCTCCAGAGCAGGTTATGCCCTGGAGTTGTAGCATCCTGTCTGAAGGGCTGTGTCCTGACCTTAGTGAGAGACTCTTGTCTGTCTGGCCCCATAGTTGCTGGGAACTTCAGTTCTCATGAGCCAGGAACTGCCCTGCAGAGCGAGCTAGGGATGGTGTGGCCTTTGGGAGGGCTTTCCTAAACATTTTCTAGGATCTATTAAAAAAAAAAAAAAAAAAAGATGTGCCGTGATGGGGAACAGTTAGGCCAATTACCTCCCAAGGAGCACAGGCCACATCCTACAGTCCCAGGTCCGGGTGGAGTTGGGAGGTGGGAGGTGGGAAGCAACTGATGTGAACAACTAAATGAAAATGAAATGGAGTGCTTCTTCCTCCTGTCTCTTCCTGCCTGCCTAACTTTCATTCCTGCCTTAACTTTCCTTAAAACAAAGTCATAGGATGTTTCTCTTAAGAAATGAGCATCGCATCCTAGTGGCCTAGCAAATAAATTCACTGCCTCCTGCAGGCACAGTCCACATACGTCCCAAGGAACTAGGTTCATGATCTGGGACAGAAAACAGCCAAGATGAACCATTAAGTAAAATAAAGATGCTTCCTCTCTCTTCCTGCCTGCCTACTCATCTTCATTCTTTCCTACACCATTTCTTTATAAAAAAAAAAGGGGTGGTGGGGGGCAGTGTGTTTCTGGATTGAGGAAATGGGAGACCCCTGGGGGAGGCTAGCCTGAGTTCTGCCGGGCTGGAGATTCTACAGAAATCTTCTGCTTTGCTCTGACTACTCTGGGAAGGGCCAACCCTCTGCCCGCCAGGACACACTGGGGACTTGTTTGAGCCCAAATACTGGGAAGAAGCAGAAAGCCTACCCAGACTTACTCAAGGGCCTGAGGAGTGAGGAGGAGGCTACAAGTAAAAGGAATAACCCAGGTCTGACTCCTCACTCCCTCTGTTATGCTACTCTGTCTCGTGAGCCTGGGGTGTCCCTCTGGACTGTCCTCTGCTGCCTTGGGTGCTTTTGTAGGAAGCCAGTGTTCCTGGTCTGCTGCTCCCCACCTGTATTGCCTGATCAGGGCCGGGAAGTTGCTTCTGCACCTGGAGACCTACGGGTAAGAGCACAAGATGAGCAGCTGGGGCCTGGAGGGTGGATCTTTACTCAAGGGGAAGGGACAGCTCCTAGAAACTCAGGATGTCTAATTTGTGGAGATGCAAAGTATGCAGGAGGAATTCAGGAGACCTCCTCAGCTAGATGGTGGCCTATCTCTAGATCTGACCTCACACCAAGAAGAGGAAGAAACAACCCTTGACCCTCTCATTGGAATTAGCATAGTGGAAGGGTCAACTGGTCCTATCAGAATTTCTGCAACATTTCCCAATGTTATCGTGGTAACAATAACAATCACAAATGATTCACAGCACAATATAAGTTTTAGATGTGTAGATTTCCTCTTCATCATATACTCATTACCCCTTGCTCCCAATCCTGCCCCCTTCTTCTCTGGTAATCTATTCTGATGTCAGAGTCCAAGGTTGAGATTTTCTTTTGTCTGTTAATTTCCTTCCTTCCTTCCATCCTTACCTCCCTCCCTCCCTCCCTCTCTCCCTCACTTTCCTTCCTTCCTATTTTTTAGAGAAGAAGGAAGGAAGAAGCATTTTGAAGGAAGGAAAAAGAGGAGGAAGTACTTTTATTTATTTATTTTGGTTGTTATCCCCAGGGCCCTGGGCTGTATTTGATTCATATTTTACCTGCTGGCTTAGCACCTGAGCCACCAGAGTATGCCTGCTGTTTCTTTATATCCACATATGAGTGAGATCGTCTGGTATTTATCTTCTCATTCCAACTTATTTCACTTAGTCCCAACCATGTTGTTTCAAATGACAGGATTTCTTTTCTCCTCCTCCTCTTCTTCTTCTTCTTTTCGTCTTCTTCCTCTTTTTTCTGATAGCTGTATTCCATTGTATCTCTATACAACTCATCTTCTTTATCCACTCACCCACTCATCGATTAAAGGGTGCTTAAGTAGATTCCATTTCTTATCAGTCAATGGATCTTAATACTGGCTCTGGGCCCCTGGAAAGAGAAGTATTCAAAGGTTCACGGGCATTTACATGTGCACATTGTGTGATGGGCTCCTCAGCTGTTCGGGGGAGCCTCGGGGTGGCCTGGAATATTTATGGGTCCTGGGGCAAGTTGCAGGTAGGGACCCAGTAACCAGCTGTCTTAAGCACTGAGGGGCTCGCTAATGATTAATGATGTTGAACATCTCATCTGCTTGCGAGCCGTTTGTGTGTATATGTGTGTATGCATGTGTATGTATACATATATTACATATATGTATTTTTTTTTATAGGAAAGGTGCAGGCAGGAGTGAGAGTGAGTAGGCAGGCCAGCAGGAAGAGAAAGAAGGAAGAAGCATTTTGTTTTATTTATTTTTTTATTATTTGTTCCCCCTGGACCTGGGTTGTGAAACTGGGTCCTTGGGATGTACGTGGACAGTGTTCCTTTGGAGGTGGCTGAACTAATTACTCCTCCACCAGGGCACACCAAATATTTTACTCTTTTGATGCAATTGTAAATGGAATTGTTTCATTAATTTCCTTTTTTGACTGCTCACTGTTAGTATATAGAAATGCAACTGATTTTTGTCTGTTGATCTTTGTGTCCTGCTATTCTGCTGCATTCATTTATTAACTTGACAGGGTTTTTTGTGGAATCTCTAGAATTTTCTTAAAAAATCTTGTTATCTGTGAGCAGACATAAGTTTACTTATTCCTGGCCAATTTGAATGCCTTTCATTTCTTCTCCATGTCTAATTGCCCTGGCTAGAACTTGTAAAACGATGTCGACTAGATGTGGCAAAAGTGAGCTCTCTTGTCTCAGGAGGGAAGCTTTTGTTGTTTTTCCATTGCTATGATATTAGTTTTGGGCTTCTCATCTATGTCCTTCATTCCCTCTTCAAACAAAGGGAATGTTTGATTCAAACAAAGACTCCTTGAATAAGCTCATGGACATTCACTCGCTTATTCACACAATATTTACTGTCTACCCTGTGCCAGGTTCAAAATATTGAGGATCCGGTGATGACTAGAGAGACACAATGCATATGAGGAGGCATTGGGAGTTTCAGGCAGGGCACGCCCTAGTGGCTTAGTAGGTAAGTCAACGGCAGCGTAGTCCACATAATTCCCAGGGATCCAGGTTTGAGGCCCAGGGCCTGAGGAAAGAATCAAAATGAACAACGAAATAAAATAAAGTGTTCCCTCCTCTCTCATTCTCCTGTCTGCCTTCATTCCTGCCTGTACGTTTCCTTTAAAAAAAAACAAGCAAAAAGTTTTAGGCAGAAAAGTGACCCACTCGAATTTGCAGTTTTAAAAAAGCATTCTGGCTGATGTGTGGAGAAGAGATAGAAGGCAATAGCAGATGGGGAAATCAATAGGGATTCTTTTAGACATCCCAGAGAGATGAGACACTTGGAAGAGTGTGGTAGCAGTGAATGCGGACAGAGGCAAGTGGCTTTAAGGTCTATTCTGGAGGTCAGAGTGACACTGTAATGAAGTGGGTGACTGAGGAGATGGAAAGTGAGAGTAAACGCATCTGATACGGGCAAATGGTGAGAAAACTCTTTGAGCTAGAGAACATGGGCAGGAGTCCAAGTAATGAAAGGAAGAGGATGATTTTCTTTTGGAGACATTGAGTTTGCGAGGCACTGAGCGCTCAGAGTGGACATGTCAAATCAGCAGCTGTGAGTGCAGGTCTCAAGTTCAAAAGAGGGTTTGGGCTGAAACAAACATCTGAGAGTCAGTGGAAGTGGATGGAATTGATTAGAGAGAGGATGTTTACAGGAAGAAGATGGCTAGGGAACAACTTCAACACTGAGACCTCAGGTAGAAGAAGAAAATCTTGTTACAGATATAGGGAAGGAGCTGCCTGAGAGGTGCCATGAACGTGTATATCAAGAAAGCCAGAAGAGTATCAAGAAGGGAGGAATGTGTGACCTGTCTGTGTGGACCCTAGAGTGTGTCTTGTATTCTTTATCTGGTCCATAGCACATGGAATTATATACATATATGTATATGTATGCATGTATATGTGTGTATGCATATATGTATACATATATATTATACTACATATAAGAAGAAAATCAATGGAATGGGAAGAGGGGGTCAATTACACTGTTGGCAGTGAGTTTAAAGCGGTATATACCAAAGTTGCTTTGCAACGATGCAGCTTTAAACCCATATGATGCTTTTTTTTTTTTTAAATGAAAGGAAAGGTACAGACAGGAGTGAAGGTGAGTAGGCAGGCAGGCAGGGAGCAAGGAGGAAGAAATACTTTTCTATTTGTATTTAGCTGTTCATCTTGGTTATTTCCCCCAGCTCTGAGTCTCGACCCTGGGTCCTTGGTATGTTTATGGACTATGTCCGGAGCCCTTATCCATCACAGGGCACTAGGGTGTGCCTATGTAATACCTTTATACAATAGTACGCCAATAATAGTCTAGAAAAGAAAAGAAAATCAAAATTAAGCTCTAGAAACATTAAAAGAAGGTCTACAAATAAATATTTTAAATATGTGTATATCTCTACATACCTAGATATATACTTTGTACATATATTCCTATCTATATAAAGTATTGCATATAAGAAAAAGAGAATCTCTTCCTAGGCCAGAGCTGAACAAGAAGAAGGCCATGTTCAGTTGGATGCCAACGTCATGAAGTCCAGGGGTGAGAAGTGGAGCAGACTTTGAGTTTAGCATCACTCCGACTCTCCTTAAGCTGGAGATGAGCTTGGACGATAGGCTTAGCTGAATATAATAGCAGCCAAGGAAACTGCAGTTGGTGGTAGGAAAGCTTTTTTTTTTTTTTTTTGAGGTGAGTCAGGCAGGAATGAAGGCAAATAGGTAGGCTGGAAGGGAGAGGAAGAGGCAGCATTTCATTCCATTTTTATTTACTTGTTCACATTGGTTGCTCCCCGGACCTGGGACATGAACCTGGGTCTTTGGGATGTGTGTGGACTGTACTGGGGTGTAGTCCTTGCAAAGCCCAAGGATCAGGGTTTAAGACCAGGGCTGGGGAAAACTACAAAAATAAATAAAATAAAAGTGCTTCCTTATCTTCTTT
>RJWH01008099.1:0-33551 GCA_004363575.1 Solenodon paradoxus | reverse complement strand
CTTGCCTCCTGCCCCCTCTCCCCTGCCCTCTCTCTCCTCCGTTCTGCCCACTCTCCCCTCCCTGTCCATCTTCGCCTCCGAGACAAAGCAGGACCCTCCATTGTGCTAGAACGAGGGGTGATCTGGAAGTTCTGTGACCCTCATACAATAGTCATCATCGCTCACCACGTGCGAACGAAAGGTTTGAGAGCTTAGCATTTCCAAGTGTGGGGTTTATTATCGTTCATGTCATCACTGTGGAATCAAAACAAAAGCAAAAACTGGTTCACCAAAATGCATGTTGTCGCCACAGAAACTGTCCCGAGGTTTTCTGAGTGGGCGCTGTGTGAATCCGTCTGATGCCTCCCGGCCCCTGGCCTAGAGCTCAGAGCTATTCCCTAAGTGCGGCCTGGTGATGAATTAACTTGGTCCGTGGTGGTAAAGTGCACGAGATGTGCCGCCGTACAGCTCCAAGGGCTCAGTTCAAGGGCGTCCCGTCCACGCACTCAGCCCGGCCCCCCATCTCATGTTCCCAGCCGAGCTCTGCCCCATTCACTACTAGCTCCCCTCCTCCGCCCCCCAGCCCTGGCACCCTCTTCCTGCCTCCATGAGCGTGGACTCCAACGGCACGTGTCTTCAGAGCCGACCCTCCAGCCCGCAGGGTGTGTTCAGGGCTCAAACGTGCAGCAGCGCACGTCGGAAGAAATGCTCTTCCAGAACCAACGTGTTCAGGCTCTTGTGGTCAAAGCGCTGTGTTGGCCCAGACACACTCTGTAGGCGACTGACCAGTGGTGGGGACACGGGGCGCCGTCTGTTCTGCTGCTTAGATGTCAGCAGAGGTCGCTCTGGAGCTGACGTGAAAGTGAAAATGCACCATCATGAGAACTGGGTTCCAGCATGTTCTCGTGGGCTCCTTGGTTGGTTTCAAAGGGGTTGTTAATTCCCGCCTGCTGCACACACCACCAGGCGTCACAGACACTGCTGAAAGGCTGACAGCTGCGTCCCTCCGCTCTGACGCCTGCCAGGGCCCTCAGCAGAGCCTGATGTTATCACGAGCCCTGATCTACCACCATTTTACCAGGGAGAGAGCAGTGATGCCGAGACAGGAGCCCCCCCGACGCCCCAGGGGTGACAGGACTCCTGCGTTTTCACTCATTCGCCGGCCACGTGTGCCTCTGCTGGAGGAATCCAGTTGTTATTGACTCGGATACGCCAGAGAGCAGCAGGGGACACAGAACCCCAGAGCTGACCCCATTCCCCCTTCCCAATCTGGCCTCTATGTCTAAACCCAAGCCCAACCTGGCTTACAGGGGCTGGATCCTGAGTGAGGGGCAGCGAGCGCCCCAGCTGGGGTGCTGTGAGCGGCCCCGCGTCTCCGCCTCCCAGCCTCCCAGTCCGCACGGGACCAAGGCAGTTTCTACCCTGAAACGGTCTGTGGATGGGCAGACAGGATTGGCCGGGGGACTGTCCCCTGGAGAACAGTGGGCTTTGAGGTGGGTCCCGTCTCAGCCAGACCCCTCCAAAAAGGACAGTAATGAGGGCAAACCAAGCAGCCAGGGGACAGGGAATAAAGCAGCGTCTCTCCGCCCCGACGTTTTACAGCCCCCGGTGGAGTGTCCACAGACTGTATTAAAGGATGAAAGTCAGCAGGTGCCCACGGGCTTCTGGGCAAAACCAGGGCTTAAGTTTTGCAGGGAGGTCTAGACCACAGCTCTGTCCTCAATAAAGAGAAACGAGTCCACATCAGCTTCTTCCCTCCCGAGAGCCACGATGTCGTGTGTCTGTTTCCAACATCATGGAAGACCATGGGGCCTGTTTTTAATAGACCCTTCAAAGCCATTTTAAGCTGACAGCAAAATTAAGCAGAAGGTACAGATTCCCATACGAGGCCTATTTTTAAAACAAAATAATGCTACAGAGCACTAACACATTTCTCTCCGGAGGTCACTACTTGAACACCCCACATAGGGCTCAGTGTTTCTCCATGTCATTAGGAGAATCTATAAATTACTGGAAAGGGCGCGCCCCCTTGCCCCCCCACTTCAGCTTCTGTAGTTTAACTGGGATCAGAGCAGGCGCCCCCCCAGGTCTGGGCTGTGCAGTTTTGGGGGAACAGGCACCAGGGGGCAGTATGAGCTCTGCACATTTTTCTCGCGTCTCCATCTGATTCCTTTTTCCCTTTGAAATGCTTTCCTCGTCCAGTGTAGAACCTGGGAGGATAAATCAGGACGCAGTTCACCGTGTAATTTAGTCGTCTTTCCAGGGGTCCTCAGCCACCTTCCTTGTGGGGAGACTGCCTCCCTCCAGGTCCCCGTTCATCCTCTCTCCCTGGGAAAATGCCATAGAAGAACACACAGCCGTGTGGCTTGGACACACAGCACACAGTGTGCTAACTAGCAGGCGCTTGTTTCCCGGTGACCCTCGGCACAGTGAATTTGAAACTGTGCAAGCAGACAAGACACTGTAAATGAATCTAAACACCGGTTGTCTGCATGTCATCCTGCTGAACGTCCGTCTCACCGGGAGGGACTGGCAAAGGCGATGGGACTTCGGTGTCTGGTCAAAGATTCCAACATCAAAATCACAAAATTCATGTGACTCGGGACTTTGCAGAATGTTCGGGCCACAGGCACTGATTTTAATACATCCTGGCTTGCACGATCGGTATACTCGTTATCATCAGCAATAGAAATCCAAGAGCGAGCTAAGCTTTGAAGGTTCCATGTAGGGCGTTCCAGGCTGAATTCCCCATCTCACTCCTTCCCCACACAAAGCAGCCTGTGAGCATTTTCCCAGATGCAGTAAACTCTAGGATTCAGAACCTCTGCTTCACAGTGCGCACTGGTTTACGCAAACCTCGGAAATGTGAGCCGAGATAGCACACACCCCTCCTGAATGCAGAATAAGAAGGAGAGGCTCTAGTCGAATTATATCCATCAGCTGTGACCACATCCATTACTCCAGGCCCTGACGATCCGCTGATCCAGTTCCTGCACAGGTCGCTGCGGTGCTATGAGAACACAGCAGAACTCTTCTTAGCCAGAAGCAGAGTTTCAGCAGTTGAAACTCTACAGGACATAGCCCACAACTGGGAATTGAGCAAGTTTTCAAGGAGCAAGAGGAATAACTTTCGCCCTGGTCCAGATAACGTCCAATCCCAGGTAGTAGGTGTGCCTTTGCGCCCCGCCCTCCAAGGTTATGTTCATAAATGCACGGCGGGTGAGGACAGAGAGTGGCTTCTGAGAACCAGAAACGTTCAGGAGTCTCAAGTCAGGGAGCGCAGTGATGGAATCAGGCGGTGGTGTGTGGAAGTCGGCATCTCTGTGACTCTGATGTCCTGCTCATCTTCCTTGCTCGGGTCAGCGTGGAACCCCGGTTTGTACGATTCCATGACCTCTTCCCACTGCTTCTCCTAGTCTGTTTAGTTTCAGGATGGCGTGCGATTGGGTTGCTGTTTCTTTGTAAGGTCTGTCTTGGTTTCCCTATTTTTTATTCTCTTTTTGTTGTTTCTCCCCTTCTACATGTACCAATAAATGCAAGCATTTTCCAGTACTCTTCCTTTGTCCTCCCCACTGAATATCCCTCAGTCTGCCAGGGTCACTGAGTCTGGTTTCATAATTTGCCATCTGAAAGTAAGGGGTTCAAACTTTCTGTATCTCTAACGCTGGCAATCTTGCAGAACCAGTCAGTGCTGCGTATCCAGCTTTCACCATCCACGGCTTCCCGGGGACCTCACCCTCACTTCACATCCATGCGTCCGGAAGCCGTTCTTCCTCGCGCCCTTTTCCTCCCGTTTCCCAGCGAAGCAAATGATCTAACAACAGCCTTTGGTCTCGGACCAGAAGCCGCTTCTTCTTTTCCACCGTGACCAGATGGGCCTTCGATCATTTCTGCGCGCGCACAGCCAGGTCTGCAGAGCATCTCTGGTGCGTCGGTCAATGCGGAGTTTGCTGTGTAACACGCAGGCCCTCTTAGTGATTCCCAACAGTTTTCTTTCCTGCGCACGCTCACGTCCACTGTGAGTGTGTGGTTGCTTGGCCCTCTGCCTTCTTCACTCCAGGAAGGGTCCAGGCAGCTTTCAGGGCAGAGGGCCTCCATGACATTAAAGCTCCCGCACAAGTCGTTGCCACAATTCGTCATGTGACATCAGTACCAGGGAGCCAGAAATACAGTCCTAGCAGGTACGCAGAGCCCGGCAGACAAGAATAGCTCGAGAACAGCTCGAGTGGCTCTTTGTTTTGCACAGCAGGCCGCTGGTGGTAGACACAGCACAGGGTCCCAGGCGAGGGGTCAGACACGGGGTCCCAGGACACGCCTGCCACCCTTCTTGCAAGAGACGTTTACCTGATGGAAGGGTGTCAGGACGGGAGGAAATAGCACCTGCAGAGTGACCCTGCGCCACAGGATTCTCTGCAGGGTGTTTTTAATCCACGTCGGTCATCACACCTTGGTTCAAATCCTCACTAGCAGAAGCCGCCCTAAGCCAGGCATCTTTCCACCGCCAGCTCCAACCCCCCGTCCGCTGCCACGTCACTGTCGTTGCTATTCCTCCCAGCGTGGATACGATTTGTGCAGATGTCTGCACTTCTCCCTTTTGCACCTGAAACGTGCGAGTTCCTCAGAACGATGTGTACAGGTTTCCACACTCCTGCTCCAACTCCTGTCCAGAATCATGGTCTCCAAGCTTCCCCCTCCCAGTGTCTCAGCCAAGCCGTGTGGTCTCTGTATGTGTTTCTGTGTGTGCTTGTGAGTCTCTGCACATGTGTGTTTGTGTGTGCATGAGTCTCTGCACGCACATGTTTCAGTGTGCCTGTGAGTCTCTGCGTGCACATTTGCGTGTGCGTATGAGTCTACACGCACGCGTTTGCGTGTGCATGGGAGTCTGCATGCGCATTTGAGTGTGTATATGCCTTTGCATGCACACGTTTGCGTGTGTGAGTCTGCGCACACATTTGCATGTGTGTGAGTCTGCACATGCGCATTTACGTGTGCATGTGATTCTCTACACACGTGTTAGCGTGTGCAGGAGTCTGCACACGTGTTGGTGTGTGCATGTGAATCTGCACGTGCGCGTTTGCTTGTGTGTGAGTCTACGCGCGCATTTGTGTGTGCGTGTGAGTGCATGTGTGCGTTTGCGTGTGCATGGGAGTCTGCACACGTGTTTGTGTGCATGTGAATCTGCACGCACACTGTGTGTGTCTACGTGCACATTTGCATGTGCGTGTGAGTCTGCATGTGCGCGTTTGCGTGTGCATGGGAGTCTGCACGCGCGCATTTGTGTGTGCGTGAGTCTCTGCACATGTGCATTTGTGTGTGTGTCTCTGCACATGTGCGTTCGTGTGTGCATGAGTGCACACACGCATTCATGTGTGCGTATGAGTCTCTGTGCGTGCATTCACTTGTGCGTGTGTCTGCACACACATTTGAGTGTGTGTCCCTGCATGCACGCGTTTGCATGTGTGAGTCTCTGCACATGCACGTTTACGTGTGAGTCTCTGCACGCACATTTGTGTGTGCATGTGAGTCTGCACGTGTGCATTTGCCTGTGCATGTGAGTCTCTGCACACGCGCATTTGCGTGTGAGTGCAAACCAGGTGCGTTGTGTCTTGTGCCTGTGTGTATGTGTATTATGTGTTTTGTGCGTGTAATTGTGAATGTGTGCACTGTGTGAGCGCCTTGTTCACGTGTGTGTTTTGTGTGCACACATGTGTATGTGCCTTGCGTGCGTGTATGTGTGCATTGCGTGTCCACGTCTGTGCGTGTATTGGATTCTCCTTGTCTTTTCCTTTCTGTCCTCCGACATCAAGTGCTTATTCTTACCTTAAATGCCACATTGTCACTCCACCGTTTCTAGTCCTGGCTATAAATACTCCAGCCATCGTGCACCACGTGTTTCATGCCTGTGGTTTCTGGCCCTGTTTTCTTGTGAGTCACAAGAGGAAATACACTTGTACTCACGATTCCGTACACTCGCACAAACAAAACACACGTTTCCCTTGCTTGATGCTCTTTGATGTTTCCTGTCCTGTGAACGTTTTCCCTGGTCCGTTTGTCTCCGAGTGACCGCCTCGTCCCTCTGGGCTGCTCCTGTGACCCCCGTTGCTGAAAGCGCTGCTTTCCTCAGGTCAGCCTGAGGACGCCCGTGCTCAGCAGGTGTGCTCGCCCTCACGTCGCCGATGGGGACTGAGCTCCATCCCCCAGGGCCACGCAGCAGGTGAGTGGACACGGGCTCAGTGTCTGAGCGCGGACCCGGGCGCATCGTCCCGGCAGCTGACCACGCACGGTCCCCGAGAGCCGGCGCCACCTCACGGCAGGGCCCTGGGCGCTGGTTCCAGCCTCCCGCTGACAGAGCATGGTGTCCTGCATTGTGACGCGAGAGGAAACTTGGCTCCCTGCTGGCTTGTCCACTTCTTAAGCGCAGGAGCCAAGTTCATCACTGTTCTGCCTTTGGAAAACCTGGGCATTATGCTGAAATGGATGTTCAGTGAAGGGGCGTCAAATTCCCTTGTATGGATCATGGCGGTGAGTCAGCCCTCGAGGTAAAACTGTGCGATGAGTGTCTGCTGCTTAAGGCAGGAAACGTCCTGCACCTGTGCCTCTCTCCTGAGGCATCCGGTGAGCACCTGTGCTTTTAGGTTGCTGATGCGGAATCGCTCTTCCATCCTTCTTTCCATCCGCCATACCTACTGGTGACCTCTTCTGTCGCAGCGAAACTAGCAGCCAGGACGCTATCACGGCGCTGAAGGCTGCGCGCTTGGGGTCTGCCTGCCCGCGCGGTGACTTCCCCGCCCAGGCATTTGCTGAGCGCTTCTGTGTGATGGGTGTCCGCTGGTTCTCCACGCTCTTGGGGGCGGATTATCTCTTTTAATCAAGTCCTTTACCAATGATCTTTCTTCCTCTTTAACCTAGAAACTGCTCGATCTTTCCGTTGAATCTGTGTTTTAATTTGCTTTTCTTATCATCCTCTGTGGGCTTCGGTTTCCTTGGGCATCAAGTGAAACTGCGGTCGCTCTCATCCATCCAAACGCAGGTGGAGAGGCGTGCTCTCAGGTGGGGAAGAGTTCGCATCTTCATCCCGAGCCAAGTCTTGTGCTGCACGAAGGCAGGAAAAGAGGAGCGTGTGTGCACAGGGAATTTCTGTACAGAACCGACCCGGGCGTCTCTTCTGAAATGCAGTCTCATGCGCTTGCCTGCCCGCCTTTACACATAAATTGCCACGAGCACAGTGACCGGGGGTAGCACTCATTCAGACCAGATGTCTGTGTGGGCTTCTCCACGGCTGCTCACCGCGGCCCGCGAACCAAAGATTGTCGTGCCCTTTGAATCAAGTACATTTTGAAGCCTTTGAAAGATTCCAGTTTAAAGACATCTTCTTACTTGACATGTGACACTATTTAAGGAAATAAGTTGGCTTCAAATCTTTCTCAGTTCAGACGAAGACAAGAATAGTGCTTTCCAATCTGGCCTATTATGCACATTTTATTTTCATACTAAGAATAACCTTTCTCACTGATTTCTTTCTTAGATGTGGCGTTACGCGCAGCTGACCTAGCTTTTTGCTGCTCCGCTTACTGCATAGGTGATAACAATGATGTTAAATTAATAAGGCTCTTTTACAGATAATTTTATGACCGATGATGATGGATGAGGCAAAATTGTAGTGAGTGGACGTGACTGTTAGAAAGAGACTAGATGATATAAGGGCCCTGTAATTCCAGGCTGATTCTAAACAACCACAGGGAAAGCTGGTTTCTTTCAGGCCTTTGCCAAATATCAACTTTTAAAACACTCAAAAAATAGTATAACAATAGCTTTTACCTGTGGAAGGCCCAAAACTGAAATGTTTTATGTTTGGAAGACTTGTTTTTTTTTAAGTAGCCATTAGTTAGATACATAAGAGCAGCTGCAGTGATCTCAGAAAAGTTCAGGGGAAACCACCAACATTGACTTTGGAGAGATGAAAATAGTGCAATAAAATGGAAATTGGAACAAAACGTACATAGGAATTTTAAACCAGGCACCTCTAAGTTGACTCCGCTAACTTCTGCTGCTTACTGTCCTGAGTTCCTACAATCCAAGCCATTCTGTCCACTAGCCACATTGCATGTCCCCAGAAAGAGCGCTGCCTTCTCATTAAAGGAGCTCGTCGCCGCCTTGTTCACTCTGCTTCCAGGAGGATTTTTCATCCCTACTGTGAATAGTCTGACTATGAAATTAGAGCATTCCAGTTTTTTTCAACAGCATGTTAATAATTAGAGACAGAAGCTTCTCAAAGCAGCGAATTTCTTTGATAGAATTAGTTTTCCATTAAAAAGTTAATTGAAATTTTCGAAAGTGGAATTCTTTTAATACCCATCCGACATGCTGAATAATTCGATCTGAATAGACCGTGACTCCATCATCATTCTCTGCACGTTTTTGTCTATTGTCGTCAGATTGTTTCTAGGTCACCACGAAGCTGACTTGATGTAACAGGCATTTCCCCAGTCCAGCCCCATTAGTGGCCGGTGGCCCCAACTCAACAATGCTGGGACCAGGGGTCCCTGGAGGATGAGAGGGAACAGAGAGGGAGGCCCCATGGGGAGAGATGGAGAGAGCACGCCAGACAGTCCTTCAAAGTGGGACGTGATAAGACCTTGCAGGGCTGTGAGCCGGGCAGCTGCGGCACCTTACAGACGGTAGAAGCCCACCAGCAAATACCCTGTCACCGCTGGGGCTAAAAACTGTTTAGAGATGGATGCAGTCACTCTTGGGAAAATACCCAGTGCTGTAGAAATGACTGCAGCGCATGTAAGCCAGCTCACTGTGGCTCCCTTTGTCTTATTTACTGGTGAAAAGTAGCTTAAACATGAAAGGTAAATGAGTACACTCACAAAAATCATCTTGGAATCAAAGTAATTCTGGAAAGAAATTTCCCAGTGACACTGAAGCACAAGGGGAAAAAAGAAAGAAAAAAACAACCTTCTGGGAACTTTCTTTTAAAGGAAAGGTGCAGGCAGGAATGAGGGCGAGTAGGCAGGCAGGCAGGCAGGGGAGAAGCACTTCTACCTCATTTTATTTTTTTGGATAGTTGTTCATCTTGGTAACTGTTGACCCCGTCCCAGGTCGCCAGCCCGGGTCTCGGGATGTGTGTGGCCCACGCGTGGCTGGAGGTCACCAGCCCACCTCCCAGTGCGTTCACCTGCTTCTGATGTGCATACTGTCGAGTTCTTTAGACTCCCAGGCCCTCAGCCCAGCAAGCCTGCGGCGATGACAGACAGACAGACACAAGCAGTCTACGAGGGCATCACAAGGTCTAGACCATTAACTGCAATTTGCAATCTGCATACACTTTGAGGGAGACGGACATGCCGGACATATTGTTAAAAAGAAACAAGAACACTTGCTCTAAAAAACTTGTAAAAAATCAAATATATGAAGCATCCTTTGACTTTTCTAGGCATTTTGCCAATATAATTAATGTCTTCATCTATGACAGGGAAGGTTTTAAAAGGAGAATTCAAATGAGTGTATTCCTGTAGCGAGCAGGACTTTCTCAGCGTCTTAGTGGGATGTTTTCTTGCTCATCCTCCCTCACCCCGTCAGGATCAGGTCCTGTTTGCGGGGACTGGAACTTACCTGGATAATTTATAAGCCGCAGTTAACTCAGTGTGAGCCTAGGAATTCACACTGGCAACTAGGCAGGAGCTTTTACTCTTACTAGACATGGTACTAGGAGCTGTTGCCTACATTTTCTTTCCACAGCCCAACACAGCTCTGAGCTCCTCAAGTTTGTATGACTGGTCCCAAGTGTCCTGGACCTCTTGTCACCTCTCGGCGGCCACGACCGCCATAGTTCCAACGACATGGTGGGTCAGACACCACACCACCTCCCACAGGAAGCGCCACCAACGGCTCATTTGCAGTAGCTCGAGAAATCACATCCATGTTTTATATTTTAAGTGTGTAGCTCGAGAGAAGCCAGTCTTTTCTCAAGAACATTTGTCTTGAGATTGTTATGTGACATTAGCGAGTGAGAAGAGCCTTGCTCTTCTTACTCTGCAGTCTCTGCTGGACCCAGAAATAAATGACGGGGCTGGCTTCTACTGAGAGTGATTAAGTCATGATCCATATTCAATTAATTCTGGAGTCCAGCAGAATGAACACGTCTAAACACTTTTTTTAGATAAGAATGAATGGGCTTCTTTCCTCAAACAGCAAAGAGGAATTGATGATGAGCACAGAATAACTGGCAACTCCAGTCTCGATGCCCCATCTGCTCTCTCATGTGGGCACAGAACAGAAAAATAATGAGCTGTGGGTAAAATGTCCCATCAAGAATCAAGTCTTGGCAAGTCTTCTGATGACGGAACTTTCTTCACATTATTTCTGTCTTTGCACAGGTCATGAAGTAACTGTGCCATCTTCCCTCAAAACACGTGGTTAGCTCAATTACAGCAACCTCTTCAAGATTAATGCACATTTTTGACATAATGAATTCGCCGAGACTGGCTGGTGTCAGTGTCTTAACTCTGAAGACAATGCAACGTTTGAGAACTTCCAGAAGAATGTCAAAGACTTGAATATTTAAAAGTTGAGAAAAGTGTCTTTCTGCCCTCTCCACCGGATGGTGTTCTGTCGTATTTGATGAACTCATCCCTAAGCAACTGCATTGGGACTTTCCTTCTCTTTATGCTTCTCTTTTTATCTCGTTGGTCCTGAGACTAAAATCCAGTGTGTCGTCTTCTTTTCCCTCTGTGCTCACTTAATGCTTCCAAGTCATTGATATAAAGTTCCACCTCGCTGACTATCAGGAGAAATCTTTAGGTCCAATCAGTCCCTTCTCATTGAACACGAGCCCAGCATTGGAAAGGAGTTTCCCATCATGAAATGCATGTGGAAATTAGCTTAACCACTCTTAGATCGTCGAGTTGGAAAATCTCTTCTCCAATGAAAAGACAATTAGTGAAATGGAAATATAACCAATCGGGTTAGCTCTCATATTAAAATACTGAATAAAATGTGTCATAAGGAAGCAGCATTCATCATCACTCTGTCAGAATACACACGTTTGAGCATTTAAGTTTGATCAAATAGATCTGCTTCACTGCCTTCAATGAGCTTGTGATCAGTTTTTTCCTTTGAGCTTTTTTTCCTTGTGTCTTACCATCCCTCTAAATCATTGAGTATGGTCAACCATCGTTCAGTGATGCATCATTTATAGAAAAGTGGGGCTGTTTAAAAGAAATCTTACATAATTTCCAGTACACCCCTCTGTGGGAGGCATCTCACACCGCTCTGGAGACCCAGTCTTGCTGTCTCCTTCTTACCCCACCAGCTGGCAGTGACCTCCATCCAGCATGGCCTTCTCCTCCTGACAGCAGGGCTAGTTTTGCCACTCGAGGAGTCTCTAGCTGTCTCACCAGGGAGAGTCACCAATCTCTATGTATGTCCAGGCTCCAAGCTCTCCAGTGGCTTCCTTGGAGCTCGGGGTCTCCTCCCACCCCTGACTCAGTCTTTGATGGGACCTAGAGCTAAATGAAGGACAAAACATCAGAACCAGAAAGCCCTGCAGAGGAAGTCTAACATTTCTTGCTTGGAAAACACCTGCTGGCGTCTTGGGCACTGTTCTTTTCCTCTTAAGGCATCGCTAAGACCCCAAGACAACAGGAAAAGCCACATTGAAAATCCAGTCACACATATTACCAAGAAAACAAACCAACTCTCCAGTTGTTGTCATTGTTCAGTTGGCATCTTTTCTGCCTGCCCTTCTGCTGAGGACAGAAGAATGGTGCCCAGTCATGTGGCCATGGGGAAAGACTGGCAACACTGCACCACCGACTTTCCCAGATACCCGCTAAGAACCCTGAGCAGCCTCTTGTTTTCCATTCTCATCCAGAGAGAGAAGTCATTCCAGCTAGAGGAAGTTCCTGTGAATAAACCTTTTTTTTTTAACTTCAGTTTTTGGTTAATCGTCTATATAAATGCAAAAGCCAACGTTGGTTAATCTTCTATAAAGTGGTAACACCAAGTCATGTTTATCATTGATTTTCATCATGCCTGGCACTGCAGGTAAAAATTAATAAAATATATACTTGGAACGTAATCAAGACCTAATGGCACCTTAGCGACAGGCTACTTTTTGAGTTTTAACTAAAAGTTGGGTACTCTTCACAGAAAAGCCTTATTTTGTCGATGTATTTTAATGCGGTTGAGGCGTAACGTTCAGTAAGAACAACTGTGAGAGTGTGCACATCATTAAGTTTTGTAGAATTAATCTGGTGGCAGCCTAGCCCTGGAACATCCCCGATGCAAGTGCACGCAGTCTTGGGATTATCTCCTCAGTGTGCTAGGAAACCAGCCAAATTCCTTCAGAATTTCTGGAGGGAGTAGCTTCCCCGTGACTTTGAAGACGAGACAGGACTGGTGTGGGGTGGAGGACAGTTGTGTCTACGCATATCGTCAGGTGGACGGTCATGAAGACATGCTCATTCCAGGACCATGTGAGTCTCCAGTGTCCCTGAATCTCCTGACACTCTGTCCCTGTCTACAATGGGTCATTCTCTGACATTCTTCTGCATGAGGGAGCCTGTGATTTGTGACCAGGTCTAGCTAACATTTGATCCCGGCTTCATTGCCAGAGCAGACTGCAGCTCGTGTAGATGCCTGACCCACGTCAGCTTTACCCATCACCTGTCGCCAGGGAAACGCCAGGTCCTCCAGGCTTCGCTGCCCATTATTGGCAGACACAGTGGAAGAGACAGCGCTGGACATGAGACTGGAAACTCTGAGCTGGAGCCTCCACTCACCCAGGTCTAGTTCTGTGGTCTCGGGGAGTCACTCACACTCTGTTCTCTAGTTCCCTTTCCTTAGCCAGCGTCTGGGGCAGAATGCCGCATGGAGGGTCCTTAGCCAGAGACATTTGTCTGTCACAGTCTGGAGACCAAGGTCCAGGGGGAGGCACTGGCAGGTGGAGTCTGCAGGGAACGTCTGTCTGCTGTGCTTACGGTGCAGGAGGGAGCTTTCCTCCTCTTGCCCCTGTAACAGCCATGATCCCACCTGGCGGCTCCACACCCAAGACCCAACTGGCTCCCAAAGATTCCTCCTTCTAGACCACCGCCTGGGGACGAGGTTGCTGCACCTGATGGGGGTGGGATTCGGGCCGTCCGACATGGACAGTTTCAGTAAGAAGCTAACAGCCTTCTCTTTCTTCTTTCCTGAATCACATCAATCTTTCTCTGGTTGCTTTTGAGATCTCCTTCTCTTGTTGGTTTTGAGAAACTTGGTTATGTCTTGGTGTGGGTTTCCACTCTGGCAACCAAGTGGCTTAAACCTAGGGGTTCCTCATTTTTATCACGTTTAGAACTTGTCAAGCCACTGTGTCTTCAATTTTTCTTTTTCCGGCACCACCCCGTCTTCTGATGGTTCCAACGCCTTGCGTGTTAGGTCACCTGAGGTCCCATACCTCACTCATGCAGCGTCTAACGCGCTTTTAATCTAATCTCACACACTAACTTCCTCTCAAGGTTGAGTTGGGTCTTTTGATAGAGCTCAGGTATTGAAAGCGTGACCCTCTAGTGATACTGCAGCTGTATTACAGTCATAATAACTGCCCCACGGACCCAACTGCGAAGTCTCATAGTTGTGACAGTGATGGGTCGGTTTTGATGGACTGATTTATATATTTTTATGAGTCATATTTGTCTGCTTCTTTGCATTCCTGGAATTTTTATAACAGGTTATTTTGGGGAGATATAATTCACAGACCTAAAATTCACAGAGTCGTACAAACTCCACCATTACCTGATTCTGGAGCAAGCTGCCGCCCCCAAATGAAACACCGGACCAGGGGCAGTCTCTCCCCATTCTCGCCTTCCCGTCCCTCTGTCCCCGCAAACATCATCTGCCTTCATCTCTGGCTTTGCCTCATCACGGGAATTATAGATACCGTGTCTTGTGATTGGATTCATTCATGGAGGATAACTTCTTCAAAACTCTTCTCAGTGTACATCAGCACTTCACTCCCCTCTACTGCAGAAGAATATTCCAGCATCTGGATAATCCCATTGTCTGTTCCTTAATGAATGAATGTCTGGGTCTATACCACAAATTTTCGTATCGGACGTAGAACATTGTGGCTTTTACTTTGTTGGATATGGGGTATTTTTATCCCTATAACTGTACGTGGTTTTGGTTATGTGATCCAATATTTATTGATAATTTGATCTTTATGAATCTTGCTTTTAAGATTTCTCAGGCAGCACCAGACTGGTGTTCAGTGTGGGTAATTACCCCCCGACTCAGTAAGACTTTTGTGGACTGCATCCAATGCCCTAGAATCTTCTGGCGGTTTCCACTCTGGCCGGTAGAAACAGACGCAGTCCCCAGGCTGGGCAGGTGGTCTCCCCACAAGCGGGCACAGATCTGCTCAGGCAAATACATAAGAGGCCCCGCTTCAGAGCTCTGGGGTTTGCTCTCCGCACGCCGTCCCCTTTCCTGTCCTCCGCGCTGGGACCTCGGGCTCCCTCCCCTTGCTGTGACCCGGAAAGGCTCTCAGAATTGCAAAATCCCTGCCCTCCCGGCCTCGTTTCCTTCATCCTTCAGCCATCTGTGTCCTCCCATGTACGATGCCTTTGAAACTGTGCCTCACATGCTGGAGTATCGTTTGGGTTCTTTTCGGTGGAAGAATAAATCTGGTCTTTGTTACCCTAGTTCAGCAGAAGACAGAAGGGTCGTGACTCATAATTTAAAGGGTCGAATAAATCATTGGTCAGAGCTGTTTCACAAGCAAATGTAGATACGGGTGTGGATAGATAAGTAAGTAGACAGAAATGTATAGGACAGGGTTCTGTTCTATTTTATTCATGTGATATTGTCTAAATATTCGTATTGCACACCCAGCCTTCCAGGGAAGGGCTGGCGGGCCTGGGGCAGGTTCCATGTGTTGCCGTCGTACGTGTTAACAACTATTCCTTCAGGAAGCCCCCTGGTGCCACTGGCTTCTGTGAATGTGGGAACGTTTCTGTCTCCTCTCACAGGTGATCAGCGAGTTTGAAGCCTCTCCTGACTCGTTTTCCTACAGAATCCCTAACCTGAGTCGGAATCGTCAGTACAGCGTCTGGGTGGTGGCCGTGACCTCCGCTGGGAGAGGCAACAGCAGCGAGATCGTCCCGGTGGAGCCCTTGGCTAAAGGTGTGTGTCCGTAGGAGACCTCACTTCCCGCTGTCACCGGCGGGTTCGAGTCTGCATTCTCCCTGAAATAAGGCCCCGACCCCACCCGACACGTGGAGAAAGCCACACCAGCACCTGCTCTCACACTGCAGCCTAAGGCACATGGTGCTGCGAGCCGGCTCTGGGTGAAGCAGAAGAGTCCTTCTAGAACTGAGCATAGCACCGAGGGAGCCACAACCCCGGGCATCTGTAGGGACATTAGGAAAGGAACGCCACTCACCCCTAGGGTTGATGGAAGGCAGTTTCCCAAGGAAATTCTACTTTCATCAGCATCAAGTATCCGCTTTCTTAACGAGAGATGTCTATTTTTCAGTCTGTAAAAGTTGGAACCTTAAAAGTAGAAGAAAATCATTAGCTATCCTTCTCTGAGAAGACCACCAGCAGGCATATCTTCAGTATATAATGCTGTAAACAGACACCTTCAGGGACAGTGGGGGTTGGAATCGCCAAGGAGCAAAAGTTCCTAAAAGTGAATACGACTTTGCATTGAGGTGTAAACTATTCCAAACAGTGCATAAGGCATGTATAAGAAGAGGACAGCCTTAGTCTGCCTGTGTGCATTGGGATGCCCCTAAATTGGCACCCACTGTGAATAAGTGAACTGTCACCCAACTCCGGGCCAGCAGGGTTGTCCCCTCATTTTGGAATATACCATTTTGGCTGTTTTACTGAGATAAATACTCCAAGGAGCCTTCAAAGGGAAATAAACCTTCCAAGATAATTTTACCTTTAAGAGCTCTTAACGGCCTTAACGATCCAGCTCAGAAAGAAGCAGATGGCCTGGCGAGGGCAAAGGGGTGAGGCGCCACGTTCTGAAAACAATGCAGAGAGAAACTGTGTTGCTAGTAGGGAAAATAAATTGGTGGGTTTTGACTTTGTCTATTATACTCTTTGGCCGTGATATCTGGTCACCCCTAAATACCCGTCCTAGCATCTGGGGACTGCACTGAAGGATGGACTTGTAAAAACGGCCCCAACTCCCTACCTGTGCTCTCAGTGATGTGTCCACACCCAGCCAGGAATGACCTGGCTGTGCGGCAGGTGTGACCTACCAGAGGACTCGCTGAAAACGGACCCTTTTCACAGGAGTAGGACTTGTCTGAGGAGAGTAAATGCCATTTCATTAGTTGCTATGATGCCTACTGCGTGCCAGGCACTAAGCTAGGGATGCCCAGGGGGTTCATCCAGAGAGCCTGACAGCTGAAGCAAATGTCCCAGGTTTCAGCGCTTACCTAGTAACACTGGGCAACACGGGATCCTGGGCCGGTGGTCCTCCTGGGTTCTCGGTTCCATGTGACAACTCAGGGAAGCAAGCCTCTTCCTTTTGCAGCTGAAGTCCAGGGAGACTTCATTTCCAGCCAGAGAGAAAGGGAAGGAGAGAGTATGGGGGCTGGGCGACGAGGTTTTAGGGGTCAGAGGTGGAAACGGGGACATCAAGTGTGTCACTTCCCACTGCACAGAGGGCACAGGTCCTACCGAATTTCAGCACGGAGTTGGCAAAGGAAGGCAGCTTGACTGTTCCAGACAAAGCACTTCGGGTGATCCCGATGAGAAACTAGTTCCCTTTATAGCCTGGACGTCCTCCGGCCTCTGTGCTGCTCGACCTTGCAGCCATGCTGTCTGGTCCACCCAGACGCTGGCCTCCTGGCCAGGACAGCATTCCTCTGGGCTGGGCCACTCCCTCCACAAAAGCAGCCATCATTTTTTGAACCCAGCCGGATTTTGGACTTTGCTGCCCGTTGACAGATTTACACTGCGGCCTCATACCTTGATCTCCCAGCCACACAACGTGCCCTTCTGTCTCCTCGGCCTGGGGGCAGCCCTGTCTCTCCAGCTTGAACCTTTCAGTCTCTGTGATTTGTGGGGTCTGGGGTCTGGTGGCAGCTGTTGACCTGACGGTATTATACCCACCCTGAGCCATTCCCCTGCTCAACCCCTTATTGGAAATCCCATGTGGGTCAACCCTGCTTCTGGGTGCCCTGCTTGAGCATGAGAACATTTCTAGACAAAATCCACGCAACAAAGCAACGGTCCCCCCAGCAGGTACCATCACCAAGCTCAGCCTGACTCAGCTCCTGCTGCCTGTCCTGTTTCCTGGGGCCATTCCTTCCCACCACACCAAGACTGGGCATCTGTATTTTTAAGGAAGATCCCAAGTGAGTCTCTCACCAGCTCCAGCTTGAGGACCAGGTCTGGTCTCTTGCTTAGTCTTAGGATTTCACACTTGACCCTTTAAATCCAACTGCACAAGTGGATAATCATTCTAGAAACCATTTGTGCTGGATTAGAAGAGGAAGTCATTCTAGCCAGTGTCCCTCAAAATGCTGATAAGAAATTGTCAGTCCTGGAATTAATTTTAGGGGTTGTAATAAACATATTAAAATGGAAGAGAATCCAATAGGCTAGACTACGGAAACAAGAAGTAGAAAATAGTGGTATTATACCCAGGAAGTATTATTAATTTGTAGAATTTTGTTCACATTCATACAATATCCCAAATGTTCTGTGTTTCCATGTAAAATATATTTCTTATAGCTGTTCGAAAGCTTGAAAGCCCCTGAAGCTAGCTGGATTTTTCCTAATCACTTCCACTTTATTTCTAGAACATTCCTCATCATAGACTGGTCTGAAGAGTCTCAAAGAGAAAATCTTCAATGACTAAGGCTAGAAATCTGTTGCTCTCTGACTAGGATATTTTTGTTAGAAATAAGAATATAAGAAATGCCTTTCTAACTGACTGATAGAGTGGTCTCTACCTAGAATATTCCATTCCATCTTGAAATGGCCCCATCTTGAGCCATCTCTGAAGATGCTGCTCTAAGGAGGAAGAGTTTCAGATCCCCCTTAGTCAGGGAACACTGCTTCCAACTCGTGATTCTGTTCAGTGAGATACATGCTGATATGTTTGCTGCGGAAAACAGGTTTGACCTCTGAGCCTCTTCCTGCTTTTGTCCACAACACTCAGAACCAAAAAGTAGGAGTCGTTTGGTAGACCTTAATGAGCCAGGCTTGTCTTCTAGATTAGGATGACTCGGTCCTGAGTTGACTCTGGGAACCCCATCATTCCTGGAATTTCAGGGTTTTCCTGGGGAGTCTACTCCAAACCCTTAGCTGTCACTCCAAACACTCCAGTCCAAAATGGCGCCAGGGTACCAACATTACACTCGTCCTGTGTCTAGTGTCAGATTGGTGTTGTCTTCCACCTGTGTGGAATGTCTGCATGTCTGTCTGCGTGTCTGGTGGACTGACTTTTGAAGAAGTGCCCCCAGAAAGCTGTGTCCTCATAGATGGCACCAACTGGGCAGATCAATAGAAAACTTGCGTCTTGGTATCTCTGTCACCTTTAGCGTCTCACTCAAGGAGGTGGAACTAGGAAGCTGTCATTTCTGGGTCTCTCTAGTGTTCGAAGAGGTCCCTGCTGACACAGGCCCACCTGGCCTTTTCCCATCTCCTGGGTCCTCCCAGGACACAGGGCTGTGCCCAGGCCAGCTGGCCTTAGCAGCTTCTCCTACTTGAGTGTCCGAATCACTGTCCCAAGCATATAGTTGTTCTTCAGAAGAGTTCTCTCTGAAGAGATTCATTTTCCTTCATGTTTGTTTCAAATATCAGGTTGATACAATAAACTCGGGAAAGTATCACAAAATTGATACATAGAAGCTGCTCAAGTTTTACTTCTTCCTGTCTTCAGGGGCTTTATATTTTGTTTTGTCTCTCAGATATTAGAAGTATATTTTAATGTGCAGTTTCAGTGTTGAGATAAATTGCTTAATAAAGTGCTCTGAGAAATAATTGGGCTCATCGAAAACACAGCTTGGAACTGCTGGGCTTCTGAAGTTCCATCTATTTAATGGGGGCTCCTCAGAATGAGTCAATAGAAGTGGAAAAATGTCACGATGTGGGTGTTTGGCAATTCATACAAGCTGACAGTGAGCCCCTTCCACGTCCTGACACGGGAGAACGACCTTGGCAGGGGCTCCATGAGCAGTCCTGCCCTCACTCACCTGGGGGCCATCGGCCTCGGGCAGACATGTCTGCATTAACTGGACTTCTGCTTTGCTTGGGGTCCAGCTCCTGCACGAATCCTGACCTTCAGCGGCACGGTGACCACCCCCTGGATGAAAGACATCGCCTTGCCTTGTAAGGCCGTTGGGGACCCTTCTCCTGCAGTGAAGTGGATGAAAGACAGGTAACCAGTAACCCAATGTATGCCTGCAGCCCAACTCTAGGGGGTCACAGGCCGGAGACACACTTGTGCTGGGTTTGGGGTCTAATTTATATCCATGGATGCTAACAAGAACTCCAGGAAACCCACCAGTTCTTCTGTAGTAAAGAGACATTGCGGGCCAGGAAGGACCCTCAGCCTTAGTACGGGGGGACTCCAGTCTGGAGTGTCCACTCTGTAAGTGAAGAGTCTTTAAATTCTGAAGAGAAGGCTCCCAGTCGACCCCATGATCTCGGTGAGGTGACCTATATAACCGAGACAAAGCTGGGCCTGAGCACCTAGCTCTTCTCCTCCTGAGATAACAGACCAAACACCTCGCATGCAAAGGCTCTGAGAAAGTACTTGAAATAATGGGATACACTAGGACTTGGATAATGTCAAGTCTGGTTTCCATACGCAGTAGTATTTCTTCAAATAGAAGCAGCTAAGAAGAATGTGGGTATTTTGTCCATGTAATGTTTTGAGTGCCTCCTCTCTCCTCAGAGGAAGCAATCAGGTGATGGATAAAGCCGAAAATCACTGAGCAGTGTAGAGATGCACGGATTCAAACATAAGGCATAAACTGCTGGAATCATGGTCCTCCTCCAGTGGCCATTTTTCTCGTCTGCCTTACAGTCAGCTCCCGGGGACGAGCTGGCCTCCTCTGGGTGCAGGGGTTCCCCCAGGAGATGGGCCCTCACAAGATGCCGTTGCTCTTTTTTGGACGTCAAAAGTATTAACAACGAGAGCATTCAGTAAACTACAAAAGATGCCAGCAGTTCGTTGCCCCAGTACGATCTGGTGAAAATGGCAGTGTCGCCCACAGAAAGAATTTCCTCAGTTGCCCAAAGAGGAAGTCACAGCTGTTGCCACACTGGAGAGGGGGGTGGCGTGACGAGGCTGTGGCAGGCGCTGGCCTCCGCGAGGAGTCCTCAGAGCCGGCCACAGTCCAGGCCCGACCTGACCTCCCACAAAGAGCTCAGGAACTGGCGGTGCTTCTCAGGTGACCACAGTTTTTAGCCCTTCCTTTCTAGAAGTTTCCACAGGCACCGTTTGCTTCAGAGAGAGTCTGTATGCCTCTCCCCAACCTCAGCCAAGGTGGATTGTAATTTCTTTAATCTGTGCCCTCTTTTTCCTGTGAGGCAGTAACGGGACACCCAGCCTGGTAACGATTGATGGGCGAAGAAGCGTCTTCAGCAACGGCAGCTTCCTGATCCGCACCGTGAAGGCCGAAGACTCGGGCTATTACAGCTGCGTCGCCAACAACAACTGGGGATCTGACGAGATTATTTTAAACTTACAAGTACAAGGTATACAAACGGGGGGCTGCAGGGGCAAGTGTCTCTTGTCTGAGGTATGCAAAGAGCAACACTGAAAATCAGCCTCATGAGGCGCTAAGTGCTCTTTTCCAAGTACGAACAAAATGCATGTGCGTTGTGGAAAATACCATCTGACAAGTCAAGGAAGATAAGCATCATTCCCAATCCCAGAGGTAACACACTGACCACGTACACAGAGCCTTGCCCCTTTTCTTTGTGTGTGTATGAAAGGGCTCTCAAGGACTTCCACTAATTGCACGGTTTGACTTATGTGTCCGTGTGAGCCGGCATGACTCTAAGCCAAAATGAATCTAAAACAGGTCTTTCACGTCTGCTCACTGTCACGCGCGATGGATGTGCACTGGGCACCAGCTGAAACTCTAAGTAGATTTTACTGTAACTGTGCATGGAATGAAGAATGTGTGTTTCTCTTGATATCATACACAATCAGCACAGGACAATTCAAAACTGTCAGCTTTAAACTGTGTGTAAAATCACTGAGCGGGTTCGGGTTTGGGTAGAGTGCTATTTTATTAGTTGGAAAACCAAAGCTTCTTCGTCTTTGCAGTTCAGTGTGGCCCCATCGATAAACCATAGCCACTAGGGCTTAAATCAGTGTTGTCCTTAGTGGTAGAGGAGCCCGGGAGAAGAACTATATGTATTTTTTAATGACTGCAAAATTGATCTGGAAATTCGAACATGTTGAAGGCAGGAGGACTCCAGGGCATTTTCGACGTGAGAGTCTGACACTAAAGAGGTGGGTCGATTTTCAGGCCTGTGAGCCGATAAACCAGGATCTTCTCAGAGGAAAAGAGAAGGATATGTCATGTGAAGCCTTCTTTAGAATCTGCACAACCTGATTCTGAGTCTCTGCAGTGTTTCCGCCCTCAGCGTTGATCCAAAGAATGAGGTCCATTGCTGCAAGTATGGACCCTTCAAACCTCACACTGTGTGTGCATTGTGTTTTGGAGGAGTTCCTGAAAAAGGTCTTTTTTGCGATCCCTTCCCCCACTAGCCACTTCCCTTCCCCTTTGGCACCCTGAGAACGGGACAGCCCAGTGGCGCCATCTTTCTCCCTCACGTGAAGTGTGGTTGAGAGTGAGGCACGTCATGCAGGCTTCCTTTGTAAACTGAGAGAGGACTTCCCTTTGTGATGAACAACACGGAAACTCAGAGAGCTGGTGAGGAAGTGAGACAGATGTAAATCCAAGTAGACACAGGGCTGAACGTCTTTAAATGAGAGATTCTCTCTGTTCTCTCTCTCTAGCCCGGATATCAAGGCAGCAGACACTTTGACAGGCGGTGAATTGCGTATTTTGGCAACCTGAAGCGCTTCCTTAATGAAGGGCTGTTAGAACTGATTGGGTAAATGACTGTTAAAGAAGACTGAAGATGTGAAACACTAATGCTTGTTTTCTGAAAACTCTTTCCTGTCTAGTCCCGCCAGACCAGCCACGGCTCACCGTGTCCAAAACGACGTCTTCGTCCATCACCCTCTCCTGGCTCCCAGGGGACAACGGAGGAAGCTCCATCAGAGGTAATGTGACAGAGCCATGCTCAATAGTTGAGTGATTGTCATTATCCACAGGCTGCCAGTGAGTCATCCTCACCAGAGAACTGTTACCTGTAGCTTATTATCCCAAGAATGGCATCCTGTCATGAATTCTGTCATGAATACAAGAAAACACACAGTTTTCTATGGTGTTGGTTCAAACTTAACACCATTCATCCAAGGAATCCCATTCACAAAATTATGACTGAGCATCCTCACTGAGTGACGTGTTAACAACTGGAAGAGAGAGAGAGAAAAAAAAAGAGAGAGAGAAAGAGCGAGAGAGAGAGACAGAGGAGAGAGAGAGAGGAGAGGGAGGGAGAGAGAGAGAGAGAATAAAGAAAAAGTGTGTTTGGTCATCTGTCCCAAGATTTTCAGGCTGCCATTTTCCTCCCTGTCGTCAACACTCTCGTTCACATACTCCGGCATTCACTCCAGTAATGAGCTGCAAAATACGGTAGTTCTGAGCTACAAAATACCGAGGATGGAGAATCCAGAATTCAGACGGAAAAGATCTATTTGCATCATGCGTTTGCAACGAGCGCCTCGTAGAAAGGAAGCGCGAGAGCTTGCACTGGGGGACGGGACCGTGTGGTCACTCTCGTCAGAGCGGCGCTGGGCCGCAGACCAGGAGAGGAAGTTCAGGCAGAGGACGAGCTGGAAGGTGCACCGGAGTGGGCTGAGGGACAGGTGGCCCCTCCAGTGAGCGGGAGGGCAGTGGGAGTCGATGCGCCAGGTGCGGCCACCCTTCCGACAGCGGTCAGCGGGAAGGCACCTGGAAACCCAGGACAGCCCGGCTCGTCCCAGCTTCGCGCCCAGTGCCCACAGCCAGGCCGGGCACATTGGCGCGCCCTGGGATCGGGAAATGTCACCAGCCCTCTGGCGTCCCCGAGAGCCAGCGCTGAGACACTTCTCAGGACTCCTCGGGGTGGAGGGAGGAGCGTCCCTTCTTGTGGGAAAGAGCAAGGTGAGAGCATTTGGTAAAAGCTGGGTGATGAGGGGTGAGGGAGCATCTGTGGGCTGGGGAGCGTGGCAAAGGCGTGGGGCAGCGGCCGGGCTCCGGAGGCAGCCGTCAGTGCCGAGCAGCCCAGAGAGCCAGGAACCCGCTGCCGAGAAGCGGCACAAGCTCCACGGTCACAGGCTCCCAGCTCCGTGGCTCCCAAGGGGCCGCGCAGCTGGGAGGGGGCGCAGATCACAGGCTCCTGGAGTTGGGGCGGGAGAGACGTGGGCAAGAGCCAGCAGAGCAGAGAAACCAGGATCCTTCTTAAAATGGTCTCCCCAAGGTCCTCGGCTGCTTAGAGGAGCTCTCATGGGGAAAACGGGGCGCCCAGGGGAGGGTTCGAGGCGGCTAGGGGCTTGTGTTCCGCAAGGATGAGAACTCGGGAGGGCGTCTGAGCAGGAGCCAGACGAGCCACGGAGTTTCCCAGCCAGGCAGCCAGGGGTCCCCGCAGCACCCAGCTCAGTAGCGGGGTGGCCATCGCCAAGGGTAGAAGTTTCAGAGGCAGGTCAGAGGTGGAAACTCGAAGTCGGGTGCAGCCCCCATGGTGCAGAGGACACAGGAGATGGCCCGGCAGAGCGGAGCAGAGACGGTGACAATGGAGGATGCACGGCCCCCAGACCCCCACTCGCCCCGCACCCCCCGAAGGTGGCTGGCATCTGAAGGACCCCGAGCCCCCGCCTGGGTGTCCTCAAGCACCATCATCCGGCCTTGTGATCAGAAGCGTCAAATGTGTCTGAAATGAAGCAAAAACAAGTGTTTCCACTTCCTCAGTCTTAACAGAGACACACACCTTGGGCAGGGATTTTGTTTTGGATTTTGATCGAGACATGAGTTTCCTGTGGAGCGCGGCCTGGAAAATGCCGCTGCCTGGGACACAGAGCTCCCCAGTCGGTTCCCTTAAGGCCCTGGGCTTCCATCCACCCAGGAGACATGGGGTCACGTCTGCAGACATTGTCTGTGAAGGGGGCCCCCGGCAGCCGGTGGGTGAGGGCAGGGGAAACAGCCAACACCAGGCAGGGTGGGAGACACCAGTCCCGTCGTTCCCGGGACACCCGCAGGCACCAGGCAGGCTGGTCTCCGGACGCCCGGGCGTGAGCGCACAGGACGTGCCTGGCCCCAGGGAGTTCACAGGGAGCGTCTGACCCCTCAGATCACACATCCGCGTTTCAGAGCCTGGTTCTCTCAAAATCCCCGGCTTCAGACCGGTCCATGCCAAGGACCCAGGCTCATGTGCTCGGAGGGACGCGGCTAGAGGCCCAGCGTCCACTCTCCGCGGCCCCACAGGCCTTTGAAGGGGGTGGCGGAGAGTGATGTCGCCGCAGTGAAGCCGGGTGGGGGCGCCACCCCCCGGAGCACCACCTCGCCCCGCACCCCTCCCCGCCGGTCACATTCTGTTCTCCCCGGGTGCCCGGGTCGGTTCTGAGAGCCCAGCCTGCACAGGACACATCCCCAGACTCAGGGTGGGGAGCAGCTGACGCCCTCGGGGTGTTTCTGTTTCGAAGGGTACATCCTGCAATACTCGGAGGACAACAGCGAGCAGTGGGGGAGCTTCCCGATCAGCCCCAGCGAGCGCTCCTACCGCCTGGAAAACCTCAAGTGTGGCACCTGGTACAAGTTCACGCTCACGGCCCAAAACGGAGTGGGGCCCGGACGCATCAGCGAGATCATAGAGGCGAAAACATTAGGAAAAGGTAGGGGAGCCTCCTCGCGTCTGCATTCCTCCTGTTTCGACCCACAGAGGATGGGGCCTGTGTTTGCTGCGGTGTTTGAGCCGTGCCGTCCCTGGGACAGTGCCCACTGCTAGAGCAAGGCGGCAGAGGACCGTACTTGCAATAGTCTCCGTTGTCTTCAAAAGCAGTGTCATTTGGAAATCAAGGGCTTGGGGCAGCATAAAGCGCCAGGCTGGGCAGCCCTGAGGTGTGACCCTCTCCGTCAGACATGTGACAGGCCCCCAGGCCCTAATTTCATGTTGCCTCATAGGCCCGATTTTGTGGTGGGAGGGGACTGGGGTAAATCATTAACCTTCGTATGAGTGAGTTTTCCATCTGAAGCATGAACCTCCCAGGAGACCAACCCCAGGGAACTGAGTTTCAGGGGGCAGCGTCCAGCCCAGGAGCCGCGGAAAGAGGGTGGGAGGTGGGTGTGTGTATGTGTAAGTGAGGGGTGCCGTGAGGGTCTGTCCAGGCCCCCCCAGTCTGAATCTCACACTGTGGGGCAGCCTGGAAGCGGGAGAGAGTGGAGGAGACGCGCTGCCCGGCTCTGGGGACTGAGGAATGACAATCATGCAGAAACCTGCCTGCCGGGTCCCCGGGCGCCAGTGTGAGGTGCCGGAGGGAGAGGGAGGCCCGCTGACACCCAGCAGATGGGCCAGGCCTGGAATGGCGTCTTCAGAACCCCTGAAGACGAGTCCCCCGAAAGCACTGGCCCAGGGAGTGCCCTCATGGCTCAGGTGGCGGAGACGCTGCCCCGCGGACCCCCAGCCTGCAACCCAGCACGGGGCGAAAAGTCTAAGGAAAGAAGGATGCGCCCCTCCACTCCCTTCCTCCCTTCCTTTAAAAATTAAAAGTATCTTCCAACTAGTCCAATAAGAACCTATCATATTATAAAAACAGTGACCCGGGACCTCTCACACACGTGGAAGCAAACCCTGCGCGCCCAGAGCCCCTACCACTGCAGGGCGGGGCTTTGGGACCGAGGTCATTACCTCCCTATTCACAGCCAGAGGCCACCAGTGGTCTGGGACCCTGGTGCCGAGCACGGCCCAAGGGCACAGTCGCCTTACCTTGACCCTTGAGCTGACCCCAGGTGCTCTCCCAGCAGAGCCCCGGGTCTGAGCCCCCAGCCTCCCCAGCTGACCCGGGTCGACCCGCAGGGCCCGGTTCCCGGCCGCCCCCCAGCTGACCCAGGTCGCCCCCACAGAGCCCCAGTTCTCCAAGGAGCAGGAGCTCTTCGCCAGCATCAACACCACCCGTGTGAGGCTGAACCTCATCGGCTGGAACGATGGCGGCTGCCCCATCACCTCCTTCACGCTGGAGTACAGGCCGTTCGGCGCCACGGTGTGGACCACCGCGCAGCGCACCTCCCTGTCCAAGTCCTACATCCTGTACGACCTGCAGGAGGCCACGTGGTACGAGCTGCAGATGCGCGTGTGCAACAGCGCCGGCTGCGCCGAGAAGCAGGCCAACTTCGCCACGCTCAACTACGACGGCAGTGAGTCCCGTCCAGGCTCGGCGAGGGGACGTGCGCCTGCATGTGTCCCTCTGCCTGACAGTGTGTCGCGGGTGCTGTTTGCTCAGCCCTGACGGGATGAGGTGGGTGGTGGAGGTGAGCAGGGCAGGCGCTCTCACCTCAACAACTGGCCACAATGCAGCTGGCTGTTTGGAGCCCCTTGTGCCCCGCAGCCTGTGCCCCCCTCCCTGGCCAGGCCGAGACGCCTGCCCCTGCTCAGACTCCCCAATATTTTATTCCCCCATTCCTTCGTCAGGCTGAGGGGCGGACCTCCCTCTGCTGAGGGACCCTGTTTAATTGCCCCTCCAGCAGGGGCTCCCTGAGTGCAGGCTCCTGCCCCACTAGACTCAGGGCCCCAGCACAGAGGAAGGACCTGGAGGTCCGTTACACCAGCCTGGGGCTCCACCCACAGTACCCCTTCCCGTGGTCCCAGCTCCTGGGAGGTGTCTGTTCTCTAGAGCTGATTCTCTTTATAGATCGGAGATACTTCTCAAAATTTCTAGCCCCTCAGTTATGAGCAACCTCATTCAGAGATACCCCATGAACATCACACAGGCCCTTCCCGTTTGGTTCTTTGCTCTAACAAAATTTAGGGCTTTCACACTCACTGAACACTTTCCTTAGCAAGGGTTCCCAGAGCGCTTTGTGAGCTGGCCACGTGGGCAGTGAGTCTGCTGCTTCCTCTGGACACTGACAGGGGTCAACTGACTTGGCAGTGGTCACGCGGGCACACTTCTCCGGCACACACTCTTGTGTGCCAGCACTCGGCTTCAGTGTGCGCATCAGCCATAGGTTCTGAGCCAGTCATTTCATCAGAAACTATTCGTGTGCAGAGCCCGAAGCTGGGGTTCTATCTGGCAGGTCTGCAGATTTTAAGTATCTGTTGTCTAAGAAATGAATGTTTTTCACTTTAGCCAGAGTCCTCCATTACAGCCATAAAATGTCCTGAGCTCTCTTTAGTTTTCTGAAATCTGAAATGATTTTATTACGCTAAGATGTCAGAAATTGTGGCTAGATTTTCCTGGGGAAAAGATTATGATTTTCTTTGAACCAATTTCATGGACATATAGCTTTAATATTTCTTCTTTCATCTCTGCCTGGATTTTTCTTTTCATTTGGGAAAAACAAACATTGACAATTAGCCTGTCTCCATCAGTGAGCTCTCAGCCTCCCCTTTTTTTATTTGAAGCTTTCTTCTGCCATGTCCCCATGACCTTATGTTGTCTTTGGGGACCCATACTCCCCTGCACCCCCTTCTGGGCCTCTGACCCGGGCTCTGAGTATTTGCAGACTTGGGTGTCCTGTTCTCAGCCCTGTAAACTCAGACCAACAGTCTCCTGCTCTTAGCAAAGAGCAGAGGGTACTGGGGTTTATAACCCACCTCGTACTGCTAAATGCAAGGTAAAAGTCACTTTTGCTCAAGGGGAGATCATGTTATTTTTTGCATTCCTTCCCAGTCCTTGCTTTACAGGGAAAAATACAATGAGAGGCAGTGTCTTAACTAACGGGGGCCGCCGAAATGCATCCCCCCGCTAAAAAGTGGCTGTCTGTGTTTAAAATCTCTGCACCTCCTGCATTCAGCCTCTGCAGAAAAGGCAGCTCCACGTAGAAAGAATTAATTGAGTTTCTTCTGTTTCTTCTGGAGTTTCCGCTGTCTCCTTAGAATTCTAAATAATCTGAATTTCATAGCATGTTGAACATAGCTGATCAATAAGTAGCTTGCTTTAGAGACCAATGGCTTCCTTTTAAAAAGTCATTAGCTCGTATTCTCTCAAATGGAACTTTTCAAGTAGATTTGACGTGCATCTGTGATGAAAAGCGAGTGAATCCAAAACCCGCAGGCTTTCAGCTTCCGTAAGTCTGCGTGTCTGGGAGCTTCCCTGCAGACTCTGCTGCTCACCTGCCAAGCCTGCTGTTGCTTCTTTGATGTGCAATTTCCTCAAACAGCCTCTCCCAATTGTGCCAGCACCTGGCCTGGGCATTAGGCTTTCGGGTAGCTGCACCCAACAGTATGTTGCAAAATCAAGTCCCTTTCAAAGAAAGTCCCTTTGCCCTTCATGCAGATCCTGATTCAATGTGCTAGCGAGAAACGTTCAAGGTTGGAGTTAGGAGGAGGGGAGTGAGCATGTAAATAAGTGACCAAAGACCGAGAGAAAGAGCCCCTTTCATTTGTCATCCCTGGGACACCTTGGGAGCCCCTGGTGTGACAGTGATTGACCCACCACCCTGCACACGTGCCACGCGGCCCTCATTGAGAGCCAGCTAACGCCACGGCTTTACCTGTTTGCAGGTACAATCCCTCCCCTCATTAAGTCAGTCGTCCAAAGCGAGGAGGGACTGACGACCAACGAGGGGCTCAAGATGCTGGTGACCATCTCCTGCATCCTGGTGGGTCTCTTGCTGCTGTTCGTGCTGCTGCTGGTGGTGAGGAGGAGACGGCGGGAGCAGCGACTGAAGAGGCTGAGAGGTGAGTCCCGCTCCCGGTGCCCCCACTGTGCCCCGTCGCCGACTGCCTGCCGGGGAGCGGCTGTTGCTGCCTGAGCCGGGTCCCCCGGCTGCTCGAGTCCAAGATGCGTCTTCAGGGGCAGCCATGCCAACACGCTGTCCGCTCACACAGACACTGGTGCCGGTCAGCCGCCACCGTCTCCCGAGTCCATGGACGAGGCTGATTTTCTCACGCGTCCTCCAGCCACCCCCGCCTGATTTCAGCCCTGCCCAGTGCAGCTCCCTTTGAAGGCCGCTCCTGTCAGCGTGGTTCTGGAAGTGAGAGCGATTTTATTGCTGGGAGGTGGAGATGGAGGGATGGAGATGGAGACCAGGAAAAGCATCTAAGGCAGAAACACACGCTTTCCCAGAGTAGATGCTTGAATGGAAGCCCAGGGTAAGTGTTTTGCTCTAAGAAAAAATCACAGATGCTGAGGACCTGGGCCGACGGGCGCCCCTGTTACAGGCGCCGTGACCCTCATGCCCGGCTTGTGGCCACCACCCTCACCTGCCCTCGCTCTGCAAGGTGAGCAAGGAGCAAACTCCAGCCGCGCAGGTCAGGTTCGCCGCCTCCTCCCTCCTCGCCCGCCCGTCAGCACATGCAGCCAGCTGCTGTGAACCAGAGCGCTCACGCCCGAGTGTCACTGCCGGGCGGGGTCACAGCAGCCGTCCCCACCAAGGAACATCGGGGGCACGTCTGGAAACGCCCCCTGGAGCTTAACTGTGAGCGCCCCAGACCTCACTGGCCTTTGTGGAAAACGTCGCCTCCTCTGTAAGCACCTCACTTGACCCGTCAGGTTCTTGCAAACTGACTCAAACACGGACAAGGAAGCCATCAGGTCACAGTCTGGTTGATCTAAGCAAGAGGGAAGTTGTTCCTACGTCTTATTTCTCATCACAGACATCCCCAGACTTCTAAGTAAAGCCCCCAACACTCGATGTTAAATAACCCATTTCAGTCACGTTCCAGCCCAGTGGCTGCAGGTCAGGGGCACAGCGGCCGGAGCCCATCCCCACAGCTCAGGGTGCCAGGTGGGACCCTCTAGCACAGGGCACCCTTCCATTGCTGGGGCCACATACACACTGATACACATAAACACACGCTCACCTCACAAACACACGCACGTGCACACACATGCTCACACACACACACACCATCACACATGCTCACATCGCACACATGCATACACACATATGCTCGCACTCACATACTCACATATGCACATTCACACACATACACATGCGCCCTCACACATGCTCACACTCACACACATATACACACATGCACCCTCATAATGCTCACGCTCACACACATGCACACTCACACATGCGCCCTCACACATGCTCACATCACACACATACTCACACATATACACACTCACACATGCACCCTCATACATGCTCACACTCACACACGCACTCTCACACACTCACACACGCGCCCTCACACAGGCTCACACTCTCACACTCCGGCTGAGGTGTGGAAACACCACAGTGACCCTCACGAGCACAGCTCCGGGCGTGGGAGGATCGGAGGCCCCAGAGGAAGCGCGCACAGACCCGGGGAGAAGGGTCCACGTCCGCATGGACAGTGGTCCAGTCGGCAGCTGAGTGTTTTCTCTCGTCAGCGTTACAGCAGAACAGCCCTGAGTGAGGCGACGCGCTGGGAGACCGCTGTGCCCTGCGTGACCACAACCCCATTAGAGCAGGGACCTGCGTCTCCACTCACCCAAGGCCCCTTCTTTGTGTGATCGAATGCAGCCTGCCACCCATCTGCTTTGTAAATTTGCCAGTTAGCTAGAGTAGCGCACGGCACTGCGTCAGACGGGAAATGCCCTTCCGCCGCGTCCTCTGCAGCCCCGTCATTCAGGCGCGCGTCAGTCTCGTTAAGAGACCCTTTGTGAATCACCTTAGATGCTCATCTTCCAATTTTGCAAACCTTGCTTGAGCGGATGCTCTGCCCTAAGCATCGTGCTGGGTGCGTGAGGGCAAAGATGAGCAGAAAGAGCTCTCGGCCTGGTGTCGGAGGGAGACCCGTCAGCGTCTCCCAGTAAAAGCAAACGTGGCGGCCACTGGCACGGGCCTTCGGACGAATGCTGTGTGGGCACGGGGCGGGGGCAGGAAACGCGCCACGGAAAACAGCGCCACGAGCCCAGGCTTGTCCAACACGCTTGGGAACCCAGTGAGATGACCTGGTTGGGCTGCTTTCACCAGCGCTCAGCCCTGAAGTACCAGAAGGACATTTTGATCACCCTCTTTTGCAAAACTCAGGACTCCCATATTCTGGGCTTTGTGAGCATCGTTACTCAGGTATGACGGGGCCTGTCCTTGTGCTGAGGCAGCCGCACGGAACCAGTGGCCTTTAAAGGTGGCAGCTTGTCCGTGTACCGTTACGTAAACACAGCAGCAGCGTTTTCTCATTAATCCGTCTGTTTGACACCACGATTTGGCTGCTAGCGGGTTAGGTGTCGAGGTAACCCTGCCCAGCACCCTAAGAGGTGCCGACTGACTGACATCCGTGCGTTAGACCGAGGGCAGGCCTGCGCGCCCTTGCTAACACTCGTACCATCCCCGGTCGCTCGGTTACGGCTCTGAAGGCCCTGCAGGAAGGGTTCCGGGCCCGCCGTGTTCAGCGCACTGGAACTGAGGTCCCTCTGGTAAAGAAAGCAGCGCCTGACGTGAGAGAGCACATCCTTTCACCCCCTGACACCAGACATCGTCATGTGTTCGTTGTGCCAGAGGCAAGACGGGGCCGCGAGGGCTGGGCCGGAGGAGAGGGCGTGCCGGGCACGGGGTCTCGCAGTGGATGCGCGGAGCAGCCTTCCAAGCGGGAGCTGGCCAGGTCTGCTGTCTGCCACTTTGTGCGTGCTTCATGGAGCTTCCCAAATCAGGGCAGTGGCAGACAGCAGCAGGGGTGCAGGCGATTGTCGAGCCCTTTCCTACCACCCCCAGCAGCATCCTCACGGGGGCACCGCAGGAGAAGCTCAAAGAACCATGGCGAACCATCGCCCACGCGCCAGGAGGAGCGTGAGCTGAAACCCGATGGCGCAGTCCTCTTCCTCGCCACTTCTCGGCTCACAAGCGTTGGGCTAGGTCCCCGGATGGAAGAGGGATGGCTCAGACTGCGTCCCAGAACACACGCGGGCACAGGGACAGAGTCCAGCCTGCAGGGACAGAGTCCTCTCTCTCTAGTGGTGACAGAGGGAACAACTGCAGTGGCAGCGAAGACTCGGCCTTGCCCCAGGAGACCTGCGTCTGTAGCGCTGCAGGGCCCTGAGGTGTGAGGGAAGGACGGGAAACGTCCCCACTCACTCGTGGAAGGAAATCGCTGCTACTGATGGAAGGAGAAGGAGCCTTTGCGTCAGTTCAGCGAGACGGACAACTGGACCCAGACCCAGCAGCCGGGTTAGAAGGAGTTCAGATGTATTCACAGGTGTGATGGAGCCGCTTCATGCAGTTTTCTGTGGTCTGAAGCAGGGACAGGTCTGATGGCAGCACAGAGCTGCCGGAGGCACCGGGCCGCGCCGACCAGGAGAACGGCCTGCAGAGCCGGTTCCTACAGAGCCCTGCCCTGCTCGTTCCAGAAGGCCGGCCGCACACCGCTGAGCTTGTTTGGTTACTAGCAACTGCTCCATGTTTGCACGTGGGGTCTGTGAGCCCGTACAGACCGGCAGCCTAGTTAGGTGAATGTCCCCTAATGCTCCTTCGTGTACATTTTCTTTAGCGGAAAGAAAATAGGACTCGAGCAATTCAGCCAGACTAAGTTCTTCCTTCCTGAGGACCTCGTTAATTGTAGAGCAACGCGACCGCCTAAAATCTAAATTGTCTGCCAGCGCCGCGTGTTTTCAGATTCCACAGCCTCCCTGGGCCTTCGGACGCCCCGTTTCGGGTCAAGGGCCCTGATTCACCCCTCCGTCTAAATGCTCTGAGGAACGAAGGCAAGAAGGGCCGCTGGCGGGCTCGCTGCTCAGCGGACTCCACGCCAGGCGTCAGGGACCGGTTCCTGCGCTGGCCACGCACCCAGAGGGAGCCAGGCCGCTCACACGCCCGCCCGCCCGCCCCCCAGCGGGGACTTCAGCTGAGCTCCGGAGGGCAGCGGTGTGTCCTTCGCCCCGCTGGTGCCGCGCGGCAAGGCACCCTTCTTCCCTTGGACGGAAACAGTCTTGCCTTCGAGCAGCCTTTGAAATGAGCTCCCAGTATAAACCGAGACACCGTGGAAGGCCGGCCGGGAGGCATCTGCCTCTGGGTCCCTCACGTGCAGTTCCTCCGGCCGCCCAGAGGACGCACGCACGTTCCCGCCTGCCTTCTGCGCCTGCCCCGCGCCTGAGTCCAAAGCGCCCCTCGTGGGCAAAGCAGCGTTTGCTTCACCTTTATTAACCTGCACGAGTGCGCCTTGGAGCCCAGTGGCACTGAGAGGAAGGTGTCAAGGGACAAAGAGGGTCTAGGCACGGCTGTGCGGCCTCCTGTGTGTGCATAGGTCTTGGGGTTCACTCGTGAAGAAAGTGGGGTTCACACCCTAGCCATCTAATAAATACCCACCTGTGGTCCACATGCATCAGTCTGCACCCCAGAACTGCT
>RJWH01008098.1:0-33533 GCA_004363575.1 Solenodon paradoxus | reverse complement strand
AAAAGAAAAAAAGTACATAATCTGGATCCTCTGTTGGCCTTAGCATGCACTTGAATAAAAACCACAACTCCAGGGCTCTCCGTCCCACCTTCCTCTTGGACCCTATCACTCACCACCCACCATCATTTATAGAACCTGCTACGCCTCCCAGGTGTGATCTCATTTCATCTTCTCAACAGCCCGATGAGCGAGGTTCTGTTATCCTGTTTCTGTTATCCAGAAGAGTGCAGGCACTCCAGGTCACACAGGGAGGCAGTCACAGGATTTGAAGCAGACACCCAGGGGCAGAGCCCAGGCTCTTAAGCCCTGAACTAGATTTTCTCCCATGGGGTATGATTGTTTATTTCCATCAGCAAAACCATGTGACAAATGATGGGAAAGTGAGAAAATTGTTGGGATTAATCAGCAGAGAGCGAGCCTACAAACTGAAAGTATTTTGATAGTCAAACGTCTTCAACAACTGCTCACCTGACCCACTGACGCTCTTGCTCTTAGAGGGCCCTGCCGCCTGCATCTTCGGACCACTGCGGTGGTTAGAAATGCTAAGATGGCTTTCAGAGATGCAGAAATTGCTTTTGTGGTATTTACTATCTGCTTTTGCTTCATCTGGGCCTCCTTACCTCACTAAAAAATTTACTTCCATGGGCATCTTATTTCTGGGCTGAGTTACACTGCTGGTTGCTTATTGTCTCACAACAGCCCTTTGTTTTCCTGTCTAAACAAAAACATGAGATAAAATACAACTCTGTAGAGTTTAGTATGATATAGTGGGGTTGAGGCCGGCTTTGGAGTCAGCTGTATTCAGCATCACAGGTGACATTCCTTGTGTGGCATCACAGGTGACATTCCTTCCTCCTTTCTTCCTTCTTTTATAACTTCCATGAGCTTCCACTTCTCCACTGACAGGCCGAAGAAGGTACTTTATCAGGTAAATGAGATCACACATCTAAAGCCACAAGCACTGTGCCTGACACATGGCCAATATCCCACATTTTCTAGGCATTTGAAATGTAGGATTTCTTAGCCAATGAATCTCAAGTAATGAGGGACAACATTGCTTCTGTTTTGTGCCTCCTTTCACATGTGAGCAAGACTTTTATTCTAGAGTTTTCCAGTTACCACACTTGGATTCCTTCCCATGAGAACCCAGTTATGTTATGTAATTGACCACAGTTCACAGGGCAGAAGTCCCACCTGCAGTTGATAAACCTACTTATTCTTCTTGAGAATTCTGGGAAGTGATATGTGTCCTCTCTGAAAGGGTGACTTCCTGCTTAGGTCCTGGCATGCCCTTCTGTGCCTGATGGCAAAGACCTCACACAGGTCTGTCCTATCAGCCAGGACACTTGCAAGTTTGCTGCCTCTTGAACTGACTCAAGGCTCAAAATGCACATGAGGGTCGCCTGCTTTTTCCACTGTCTCTAATAACTCTCAAAGTGTATACTAATGGAAGCTAGAGATTTCTCCCTTGCACAGATGATGCAATAGTTATGTTTTTAAATGGAACTCTTATATTTCAAATTTTAATCTTAAATATTTAAAATTGGACATTTCAATTCTAAACATGTTGAATTTTCAATGAAAATTTTGCTCATTATTAAAAGAATCTCTTAAAAATTTGTTAAGCTGTTATATCCCCCACTAATTAATACAAAACTGGTGGTGGATCACTGCTTGTCAACACATCTTCAAAAGGACAGAGCTCTCCTCCAACCTGGCGGCTCAGACTACTCACATGGAAACTCAGCTCAACCTCAAAAGCAAAAAATTCTGACATGCTTTCCTCTTTCAGATACCACCGTTTCTTCCTGATACTAACTTAACTTAGTTTTATCCCATCGGGCTCTACTCAAGTTTTACATATCATCCACATTTACCCAGATGATCCTTATTCACCATGATTTAACCTGAAGTATTATTTAATCTGGATTTCATTACAGGCAGCTCTCCAGATTCACAACTGTGACCCAGTCACTACAAATAGAATTGAATTGCACAACAGGTCAGCAGCCTTTAATTGTGGAAATCTGCGGATTATGGTGAACAAAATCACTCTCATCTATAAATGAAGGTCATTTCAAATATTTATCCTCAAAAGCTCGCCCACTTCTGTACTACAGAGAAAGGGGAACAAGGACCTCTGGTTAAGCTGTGCAAAGCAGATGTCATTCACTGACTTTCCTTGAAGTACCTTTTCCTCCATGCCTTTCAGAAGAAAACAACTTGAAAGCACAGTTTGAAAAATTCAGTTCTTTCTTTTGATGCCATATTTGGGGAGAGAGGGGAGGGGGAGAGGGAGAGAGGGAGAGGGAGAGAGAGACAAGGTGGAGAAGGTAAGATAGATACAGAAAGGATTATAGACTTCTATCTCCTGAAGTATTTTCGCAATAAGATTCAGCAAATTCTCACTCTTTTGTGGGGCGGGAGGAAAGCAGTCTTCAGCAAGAACCTTCCAGTGTAATGTGACTGTCCTCACTCAGTTGCTCCTAAAACAGGGGCCCATCTGACCTATGTTTACTTCCCAGTGTACCTTCACATACTCACTTTGGATTTTTTCTTCTCCAAAACCAAAATAAAACCTAACGAGGAAGTTCTCACCAGAACCAGTAGTGAGAATAAATGATATTTAATCCTTCAAGAAGACGCTTAAAAATGTACCTTTTCTTGCTTTATGCATGGAACCTTTTTAAAAAGCCCTCTAACTGCCTTTCAGCTGATTTTCCCTCTGCTTCCTTGGCTGGGTTCATTTGACCTACCAGTCAGAAGACACAGCCACAGAAAGCAAAGCACACTGACGTGATTTTATGTTTCCACTCCGCTGTCATCATGCTTCAAATACTGACCACGAGACACACTTACCAGAACTCTCCCTGGGGAGGAATGACATTTCCCACTTCCTTCCAATGCGGGGCCATGCCCGCTCCTCCCTTCTTAGGACGACACTAGACAGCACCCTGCTGCCCCTGCCCTCCCCCATTTAGCAGGAGTTGGGGTGCAAAAACAACTTTGTCTAATCTACATGCATCCGAAGCCATGCTCTAAGAAGGGGGGAGACTACAGGCAAACGGGCAACCAGATCAAAAAGGTCTTAGGAACACCTACGGGACCAACCACTACCTCTGTAAGGTGACTAACACCTCACAGGAAGCGCTGCTGCGGTTGACAGTACCTGCCTTGGGTTTTTGTTGAGGTTCGCTAGACAAGGAGGTGATAACAGCTGCAGAAGAAGGAATGCTTTTAACATCTGTGCACAGGGAATGTTCACTTTTAAGTCACCAGAGAGTGAAATTGACCTTGGAAAGGAGGATATGTCTTTGCGGAGACACAGGAGACTCAAGGGCACATACCCCTTCCCCAAGAGAGTTTCGCAAGTGCCATCAGCCTTGACTATAGCCAAGGGCCCTTGATATCTTTCCGGCATCAATCTCAACGCCTGTACTCTGCTGAATTGTAGACACAGCAGAGGATAAAATGTTCAAACCAAAGAGAAAGCTGGGAATAAAGCAGCATGAATTATAGCAACGTTAATAAAAGAGTCAGCTACACAGTGGTTCCTTTGTTTTAAACCTACATAAAAGCCTCTCATTAGCTCCTGCTAAAAACACAGACAAGGCATTTGCCTGGTACCTTATAGCAGTGCAAGTGTGTATTTTATCATAGGTGAATGTCAGCGTCAAGAGGAAAAGCAGCTCATGCCCATTTTGTGTGGCAGTCCTTTCAGGCTTTAGACTCAAGGCACAGCCTGTTTCAAAATGAAAGCGAGTGATCCACCCTGGATTCTTATAAACTGGTCCCGGGAATACCTGGGTTTTGTCTAGAATGAATTATGAGAGAATTACAAAGGCTCTGTGCTGAGTTTTGTCCACAGATATTTGCTGTTCATATATAATTCTTCAAAGTGAAGCTAGAATATGTTTTTAAATCATTCTATTTTCATCATTTTCTTTTACTTACAATTCAGGCATGAAGAGGGAAGGAGGAGTTATTTCTTAATATAAATAATAGAATAATTTCCTTCCACAACAAAACCAGGACTTATTTCTGGGATAAAGAATGCTAATGTTGTCCTTGCAAGTCAGTTAGTTGAATAACTAAAGGTGCTTGACATTATCTGGTGAAATGAGCTGCAATAGAGGAGAACAGTGTTTCAAAGATCCAAATATCCAGCACGCCTTGGTAGAGGGGGCTGGGTGCAGGCCACAGACATCCAAGTCCTCGGTTCATGTCCCAGTTCCACCAGAGCAACCAAGATGAAGATCCAAATAGAATAAAGTGCTTCTTCCTCTCTCTCCCTGCCCGCCTCCCTCTGCACACTTTCATTCCTGCCTGCACCTTTCCTTCAAAAAAAAAAAAAAGAAAATATCCGTGTGACTTGAGAACTGCATGCTTTGGGGCTTTATCTTCGTATTGGTTCTGGTGAGCCCACTCCGTACTGGCCGATGGGTGAAGGAGACCTGGTCCCAGAGCCCTTGAGTGCCAGCCTCCCGCTGTTTAAAACTTTCTGTGATGGCCCTAAGTTTGACTTCATGGATACTGACAATGGGATGATGGGAATCGGCTGTCCCTTTTGAATGACAGGGTAGAAAGAGAGGTTATTAAAAACAGTCTCTTTCCTCTTAACTCACCGCTTTGCAGATGCTCCAAATCTCTTAAACCAAAGGGTCTGGATCAAACCAACATTTCACACTTGGTGGTATTTTTCTTCCAGTCATGAAAATATACCCTTTGGGCCATAGCCTTAGGCTAACAAAATACAATATTATTTTCATTCTCTGGTATACTTTGCGGGGGAAATACAAAAAATAATTTGGAGAGCAAGTTCTTGCCAAGCAGAGGTGCTAATTCTGAGGGACACTCATCTGCAGCAAGAACCGTCTCTGAGCCTCCTCTGGACACATGACTATCACTTTACTGCAGGTGAAAACTGCCACTAGAGGGAAAACTTACAACATTGAAAATTAATGACATGTACCAGTGGAGTGTCACCCAGGGTTGTGGGCCGGCACCACGCACCCCTGGCCTGGGATCAGAGGACAAGCTTGGCTGCTGACCTGTGTGACGTCAGACTGTCGCCACTCCACCGATGAAGCCATTTGGGTGGGGAAGGGAGGTGGGGGGGCATCTGAAAGGTTTTCCACGCTCATGCTCTCTACGCCTAACTCTCTTTCAAATCGCTAGCAGAAAGAAGGTGACATTTTCATAAAGAGATCAGAACGAAAACTCTTCCCGGCCTTCACGCAGCCTGGCGGGCAGAGAAAAAGGTGTAGGCGCGAAGCCCAGACTGAAGTACTATGCTGCAATCCTGAAGTGGCAGCAGAAGACAAAATGGGTTTCATCTGGGCAGAGGGGATTGTGGAAAGTCATTTGTTACATAACAGGCCAGGGCTTCAACGGTTCTCAAGATCCCAAAAGAAGGTCAAGTGTGTGGGGAGGGGACACAATTCCTGCCTCACTCGCCAGCCATCGGGAGAGCAGGCTGAGTGCTCCTCTTCCTTCTGCAGGGTGTCCTGCGGTCTGACCGGCCGTGCTGCTCTCTCCTTTCAACCCCATCGCAAGTAGCTGACATTTAAAGCTCTTCATCTGTCTTCCAGCTTTTTTCTCTCATTTTCCCTTTGTGGCTTAGTGGGAAGAAAATGAGGTAGAGTCTCGCAGAGCCCTGGGCTCTAGTCCTAGCTCTTCCACTTACCCGTGGGGTAACTCTGGGAAGTTACCTAACTGTGAAGGGCCTCAGACTTGCCATCTGTTAGATGGGAATAAGGAAAGCCATCTAAGAGGACTGCTTTGGGAGCACATCTGAGAGTGTGTGTCCATCGTCAGTCTCTGTAGAGCAAAGCCTGTCTGTCTCTGCTCCCACTTCACTCCTCCTGAGCCTAAGCCTTGCCTACCCCGCCTCTGCCGTCCTCGTCACCAGAGGCACCCCTTTCTCCCATTTGCGCATGGTCAAATCTCAGTCAGCCTCCGAAACTCAACTCAAGGACCACTTTTCCCAGGAGGACTGCTGGAAACGCTGGCTCCCGGTGACCATCCAGAGAACTTGGTCTCTGGAATCCCGATCCTGTGATAAGTTGTGACATTATTTTACAATGATGGCTCTGTCTTGCTGTCCAACTAGTCTAGGCCACAGCGTCCAGCCTAGCGCGCACTTAGGTGTGTGGCAGATGTTTGTGCAGTGAACACGCCTGTGAGGTTAGGCCTGCTCAGGCAGCTCCTAACATGCTTGCTTTATGAAGACAAGGCGTCTGTCCCTGCTCTACGTGAAAACACGGGTCAGAGAAGAAAACAGCCAGAACCAGACGGTGAGATGCACTCTGTAGGGTGAGAAAAGCGTCTGCTACGGCAGGAGCCAGATAAGTTACGTGGGGAAAGCAGTGCAGGGAGGAAAAGCGACAAAGCCTGGGGTCCACAGCAGAGGCTGCCAGCCCCAGCCTAGACACAGCGCCAACCTGCAGCGACGGAGACCGTCCTGTGCGTCGAACCAGACTTTTGGGGTAAAAGAAATCAGATGAAGAACGATGACGGTTTGGCAGCTGCCGTGAAACATGAAAAAAGGGAAGAATGAACAAAGAAATAGTCTTAATTCAGAAACATCATGGAAAAAGAAAAAATCCAGTTTGATAGCAAACACCAAGTGGAATCGCTTTAGTTGATGTACCTGCGTATGTGTTTCTCTGAGTGTGTGTGTCTGCACATGTCTGTGTGTGTCTGCATATGTCTGCATGTCTCTCTGTGCATGTGTCTCTGTGAGTGTGCCTGTGTGTGTGTGTCTGAGCGTGTGTTGGGGGGGGTCTGTATTTAAAAACATATCACTGGTCTTCAGGTGTATATGTGCATGTATGTATATATATATATATATATATATATATATGTTTATGTAGTATATTTAACTAGATTCCACCCCCTGCCATTCTTTTCCACTTATTTTGGCTTAGACACTCTCCCATGTGAAGGGTATGCGGCCAATGATACATGTGAATGTTCTTGTGTTACTCCACCCCACGAGTTCTTAAATATCAGGAATGCGGATTATTCAGTGGGGCTGCTCAAAGATTCTTAAAACATTTTCATTTTGCCATGGCAACTGCACTAATGTGACGCCCAGTGAAAGTCCTTGGCTCAGGCTTTGTGAGCTGCAGACACACCCTTCAGAGAGCATCAGATGTCCCCTTTTCAAAACTGATTTCCCTTGAAGTCCCACCAGCGTCAGCACAGACCCCATGGGGTACCATCCTCTTGCCCTCTGAGGTTTGTTACGACTGGGTTTCCCAAAGGTGGGTGAGCCGAGGGCTGACTTGACCTCCCAAGTGGCCAATGTTAGCTTTAGGAGAAGAGTTTTGGAATTCTCTGGAAAGCGTTGGTAAAAGAAGAAAACAACAGCACTCCTCTTGGCCAGAACACTGGTTGTTTTCATAATGTATCCAGAGTGTTCCATCAAGATGTGACCCAGAGTGTTGATTTGAAAAAAAATTCATTTCAGTAACATGATCTTACAGTAATCCTTGTAAAGAAAAGACACACATTCCATTCAGTCTGGCTTCATCAGCGTTCTCCCAAAAGACTTCATCAGGGATGAAGGGAAATGATTATTCAAAAAGCTAAAAGCAACACTAGCAGCATTAGCACAAACCACTAACTGCTTGGGTGGTTTCTGTGCAGCATCCCCTAGCTAAGCTATGACTTTTACATTCTTAGGATAAAAGCGACAAGTCCTACTATTTTATAAAGAGAAGCCATTTCGAAAGCATGTCTGGTTCCTCCAAAATCCCAACTTAGAGTCCAGGTCTGGGCGACTGCTCCTATGTGGGCCCGTGTGGTTGACAGACTTGAGAATGATGCACATGTGCTCACTGAAACTGTATGTCAAAAGAGAGACCAAAACCTCCCTATGTCAGTGGATAGACGCCTCTCCAGTTTGCCTTGTCTCTACTCAGTTGGTGAGATAAAGTGGGTCCCCTCCACTCAAGTGTGTTCACACTGCTAGTGAATTCTCAGAGAAAATGCCTTTATTCCAGGTCCATGGCAAGGGCCATGTTCCTGAAATATCCAAGGCCAGTGTCTCCATCTCATCTTATGGATGCCAGTTGAGGAGGAAAAGATGGAAAACCAAAAAAAAAAAGCAAAGCAAAGAAAAAGCAGCTCCGGGTATAAGACGGTTTCACTGAAGAGGAAAAGTTACTATAAAAAGAAGAGCTGTCATTCTCGGGGTGATAGGCAGAGGGATCAGAAAAGGTCCGACCAAATGCATCTCTGATCAGAATTTCTTTGAAGCCCTTTGCAAGTGACTCATTAGTGACCAGGTCACATTGATGGACGAGCTGTGCTGTTGCTGGTTTTACACCCAAGCTCATTACACTTGCCAGTGGCAGATCACGAAGAAATCATATCACACACCCTGGAAATTCTGGTCCCAAGTCAATTTAAGCCACTCTTTTCCTTGAGATACATGCAGAGTAGGACAACTCCAGCTTTCCATGGGTGGGGGTGCTATGTTAGATGTATTATGGAACTGTGAGCAGGATTCAGTCCGATCACTGCTCTGCAAACTACTTCAAAACCCAGGTGAAAACTGAGACCATCTGATACAGATGATGATCACGACCTGCCAACTGTGCGCAGCTCTTTCTTCTGAAACAAATAAAACACTGCCATCTGGAAGCATTCTGAGGGATAGCCGACATAAGGAGAAGGCTTTGGAAGTGAAAGGTGAAGGGGTCTATCCTTCACTCTTGTCCCCAGTGTTTCCGAAAGTCAAACACTTCAGCGCTCGCTGAGAGTTAAGTCTCCAAACCACTCAGGATGCTTGCTCACGTGTCTGGACTCACTATTCCCCCCACAGATTTTATTTGACGAACCATCCTTTTTTTGGACAGGGTGGCTGCTGAGTGAATTTGGAGTCGGAAAGCTAGAAAATACACGGAGAGCTGAGCAACGGGACGCCGAGTTTCGGCTGAAATGGTGCATCCTAGACACATAAAAGAAAATCTGTTGAGTCTGTTGAGCAGAGGTTGGACCCAGAACTTCGATGAACCATTTTTTTTGTTGTTCATGTCCACAGGATTTAACTTTTCCTGTGAATGTTTTCCTAAGAAACTGACTAGAGAGGCAAGGCTTACTTTGTTCAATACAGGTATTTGGAACCAAAACCATGATCAATTTAAGACAGGTCTCCATCTCTGGCCAAATGGCCTATCAGCTTGATCTGCTATAAAAAGTCATGAAAAAGTAATTTCACCCAAACTCCAGGCCCAAGAGTTAGTGGCTATGAAACATCTGGCCTGCAAATGCCCGGGCAGCACAGCTCTCACTCTTTCCTTACCCGCAGCTTTTCCTCAGTCTTGGTGGATTGCTTACAGTTGGGATGCCAAACCGTGGAACCTGTAAAGACACGACACATGACTAGGAGTCAAGGAAATGGAAAGGCGCCATAGTGCTGTCAGAGCCAAGAATGGCTCACACCCCTCTTTCCCATCCTCGGGAAGTCCTGTGCCAGTGAGTCATGCGCACTCCAAACGCCAGGTGTCTCTCGACTAGTCAGAGCTTGTTGGACAAAGGCCACAGAGACCGCTGATCTGGACAGAAGAGGCTTCTGATATAAGAGCTACTGAGCTCTCGACTGGGTATTTTTGTGGTTGCTTTGTTGTTGTTTTTTAAACATATTATTATCCTTTAAAAGTAATGTCTGCTAACACAGACTGCATTAAATTTCAAAACTGTGAGCCATAATCATGTTTACATAGCACTCAAACCACCAAACAATTTAGTCGAGAGAAATAGTGTAAAACCAGAGAGTCTATATCCAGAAGCAAACTCACTGAGTTTTCGGTTGATTCAGTGACGTGGTCATCTGCTCAGGTATGGAAAATTAGAGCAGATCTTAGAAAGGCTCAAAGTTACGTGACAAATTCAAGTTTTCTTGAACTTTCCTTGTTTTAGAGGAAAGGTGCAGGCAGGAATGAAGATGAGCAGAGAAGGCAGGCAGTGGAGGGGTGGTGGGGAGACACACTTTGTTTTGTTTAGTTATTCATCCAGTGGTTACTCCCGGTGCTGGGACTCAAACCTGCGACCTTGTGAAGTATACAGCATGGCCCCCAACCACTGCTCCACCAGGAGGCGCCATCAATCTTTTAATTAACTAAAACAGTCTTTTAAGCTAGTGAACTTACTACTTAAGTGACATTCTCTGTTCCTGGAATAATGCCTCATTTTCTCAGAGTACAAAGTATTTTCATGGATGAGACCATCCCAGAACTGAGCAAAATACTTAGTCCAGTTGAAAGTTCTGCTCTTGTAAGAATCCAGTGCTTGTCCATGTCCATATGATTTTGCATGTCTAGATATATCATTTATGCTTATAGATAAGGTCTACATGTGAGTCCTATGTTCCTATAAGGGTGTGTTCACCTGTGGAGGGGAGCAGAAGAACTTGAAGAAACGCTTAAAAAAACTTGTGCAAATAAAATTACTAGGTTGAATTCAGGGAGTAAAGTCTATAAACTGACTACACATCTCTATGAATATTCAACTTTTTACATTTCCTTGTTTAAATCGTCACCTCTTCCAGCAACCATCTGTGAACTCTTGCAAAGTCGCCAAATTAATATAACATGATAACTTTATACCACTGAGTTGAAATAATGTTAAATGAATGTTAAGGAAAATGCATTTTAATCCCTATGTAACAAGCATCTATCTTACTAAATCCTGCCCCTTGCTCTTCCCCTAAAAAAAAAAAAAGAAAAAAAATCAAATAAACAAAGACCAGGAGACACTGTGCCTTCAGTTAACCTTTACTCCGAGGCTGGCTACGGAGTGCAGGGGACCCTCTAAGAGCAGAGCCGGGGAACACGGGCCGTGTCCTCTGTGAAGGAACTGAGTGAGGCTTCTGGACCAGAACTCTGGTTTGCACAGTCATACTGTCCTGCAGCTGCCAGCCACACAAGGACTGTGACCTGGAGAGAGCAATGAGGTGCTGAGGAAGAAGGAGGTGCCAAGAGGGCAGGTAAGGAGGACGGGAGCGAGTCCATCCAGCCTGGAACTGTGATTGCAGCCCCCGTAACAGAGGCGAGTTTGTGGTGGACGCCGTATCTGCGCACAGCTGGCAGGCGCGCTCTCTTCAGCTTCCAAGTTCCTGAGAATGTGCAGAGCCGCACCTGGAACCTTTGTGTCTCGGTTCCTGGCAGATGCTGGGCTGACGCGCGCTGTGCCTTTGTTTTTGAGAGCTACCATTGATACATTGAAATCTGCAGCAAAGCAAAATGGAGAAAAGCATCTGATCCAGGCTGAAAGTACAACGTGACACCAGGCCCTCGCTACTGCAGATTCACGGTCTGTCCTCGGGAGCCATGTCTTCTAAAGTCTCCACAAGACCATGGATTTGGGTGCCTGTCACTTGTCTTTTATTGGGCCCTTTTAAATCCAGTGGTTCTTTTAAATTGTTTCATTATTTCTTTTGTTCACATTGCTGTATGCATTTCTGGATACTGCAGTCGCACCCGGTCTGTGTGATGTCACACCACACCCGCCACTGGGGTTCCTGCCCCCTCTGTAGCCATAGCCTTGCATGCTGCAAGTTTTGTTATTTTGCTGACTTTTTTTTTCTTTTGCTTCAGTGATTTCTTGGATCGTAGTCTTTCATTGATAGTTCTAAAGCTAAAAGGGTGTTTGGAGGGTTAATTTCTTGTTATTTTTAAGAAAAAAAAAGTAGCCAAGGTTTTGCTTTGATACTCAAGAATCATTTCTGGGTGTGTCCTAGTGGCTTAGCAGGTAAGTCGGCTGGGTGCAGCCCGCATGAATCCCAAGGACCCAGGTTGGCTGGGTGCAGCCCGCATGAATCCCAAGGACCCAGGTTGGCTGGGTGCAGCCAGCATGAATCCCAAGGACCCAGGTTCGAGACCAAGGAACAACCAAAATAAACAACTAAACAAAAATGGACAAATGCTTCTTCCTCTCTCCTCCTGCCTGCCTACCTGCCTGCCTTCATTCCTGCCTGCGTGACTCCTTTAAAAAGAAAATGAAGAATCACTTCTTCGACTTTCCTAAGTTGCATAGAAACAAAACTGGGAGCACAGCAAACCATTCATTAAAATACACAGTGCTATGTGCAAAGAGCAATGAAGACATGCCATGCAAAGACAGTTGAGAGCCAGTAATTACCCAAACCGAACGAGCAATAGCTGTTACGGTTCCTGCTAATTTTACTGATAAGCCCTTGTCTGATTAATGACTCTTTGCAACTAAAAATAGTAAAATGCTTGCACAGATGGTGCCGTTTGAGTAGAAGCGATTCCTCCCCTAAAATCTCTCTGAGAAGCTTAAGAAATTTGGAGATGAAAACTAATCACAGCTGCACACCGGGAAAATTTCTCAAAACCATTTTCATTTAAAATAACCCCCCAAAACTCATGGCCCCTGCAATGCATACATTATTGCTACCAGATAAGTCACCATTTCTCCTTTAAGGACTCTGGCTGTGTGCTCTTACTCACACTTGCTCTCTCCATATGAGAGCTGCGCCTTCCTAATGAGATGAACGAAATCTGTGATGCAGTTCACCAAACAGAAGATTTCCTTCTTCCTGAAAGCCTGCCTGAGGGCAGTCTGGGAGGCCTCAACAAGTTCTTCTCCCAGGATAGTGAGTACGTCTAGAAGTGCTTTCTAGTGCTTTCTGCTCTGGCCTTCCATGCATAGCATCAGACTCCAGCAGCAGCACATGCATGGGTTCACAGCCTTGGGTCAGGGCCAGCATGTCAGTTGCTTGGCTGATCAACACTAACTGATAAGGTCACTTCTGGCCACATTCATTTTGGATCTGGATAACAGCTAATGAAATGCCTCCTTCTCTAAAAACAAGCAGACATTGCCAGGTTCTCTTTCCCCAGAGAGGGGAGCTCACTGGGTTCTTCAGTCCACCTTACCTTGAAGATACATTTCCTCTCCTTCTGTGAACATCTGGTTGCATCTGCTGCATCGTGCACAGCTGGGGTGATAATGTTTGTCACCTGCCTGCAAGAGAAGAGGTGGGAATATTTAGTCTATGTGCCACTGCTCCTAGCCTCTGTCATGGACTTGGACATTTGGAGGAAAGAGGAACAGCAGAGGCTGGAGGAAAGAGGAACAGCAGAGGCTGGAGAAATAATTGTCTGTCTAACCAAACTTCTGACACTAACAGCCCAAGAAGCTAAAGTCAACCACTGGAATTGGGAGGGGCTCACAGACCAACTCCTCATGGCTGCTCTGATGGGGCCGCCTCGCCTCTTGGGGTTCTGGCTTGCATGTGTCTCTTGGCCTAGGTGCTCCTGGATGGTTGATAGTTACACATCTTGTGCCTGAGATGACACCACTGCATGCCCGCCCCCTGCCCTGCAATAAAAAAAAAGTTCCCACCTCGAAAACATGAAGATGCAAATTATTGTTGGAGGCTAATGTTGGTTTGCACTAAAGCAATACAAAGCAAGGGTCCTTATCTTTAGCAGGTTCTTATTTTCTTATACATTCTGAAAATAATAAAAATCTACTCAGCTTATGTTAAGATAAGGAAAACCATAGTACAAGACATCATCTGAAGGAGCCCAAATTCTCCCTTCTGCTGTTTACAAGCATCTTTGGTCAAGGTATTAGGCTGTTTTCTGAAGAAGGCATTTTACTGAAGTGGCACTGGTATTTCACATTTCTAAACATGACAGATGCCAACACAGCAGGTGTTGACTTCCCCAAAGCAAAATGTCACTGGACAGAGAAACAATTCTCTAGACAGGTGCCAAGTCACATTAGAGTTGTGCTCCAAATGCTTACGGGATGAGATGAAACCCTCTCACTCACAGCACCGCCCACGAAGGACAAACTACACTCTGCCATTAAATCCACTTTAATCAATCAACTGTGAAGATAGTTCTTTTGCACTAGCCATGTGCAAGGCACTGCTGGGAGCTGAGTTAGAGGAGGCTGCACCCTGCCCTGCATGAAATCTCAGCAGGAAATCAAAGGTCAAGGAGGGGGCTCTCGTTTCACAACTTCCTGTAGAAACTACCATAGTTACTTAGCAATCAGAATGTGTGATGGTGGTCAGTTACTCAAAATAGTCAAGTGGGGGGAAAAAATGAAGTTATTGAAAAGTCGGAGCCAGGAATGAAATCTTTTCAGTGGTACCTGCCAGAAAATTCCAGAAGTGGTGCTCTTTTTCTTGTCCACACAGAATTTATTTTTCCCCCAGGGGCTGAGGGGAGTGTTCACAAATGTCAGTACAAAGCAGTTCCTTCCCTTAAGCCATACTAGGTGAAAAGTGAGTGAAAGGAGGAAGAGAGGCTGGTGGGCAGATCTAAAGCAGGCTGCTTTGGCTGGGAGGCTCCAGTCAATCTGGGCATTCTCTGGATTCTAGAGAAAATTGAAAGGAAAGAATTCAGGCTCCCTCACAGGAATATGGTAGAGTTTACACTAAAAGACTCATTCCCTGGGAAGCTAGTAAGAAAAGTAATTTTTTAAATATATCTTCTATTGAGTCAACCGTCACTTAACAGCATTATATACATTTTAGAAGTCCTGCTTCACACTTCAAGTGTATGACAGCAATGTGCCACCACCAAAGTTCTAAAGGTCCCCAGCCCCTGTCCCCCAACCGCCTGCCCCCCAACCTCCTGCCCTTTACTCTCACCTCTGGCCCCAGAAAGGAATTTCTTCAAGATAATAAAGTGTATCTACCATACCTAGTGGCACATTAGCAGCAGTCTCATTAGAGCCAGGAACAAGACAAAGGAATAGACTTTCACAAATGCTATTCTACATATTTCACCCCTAGCCAGTGTGGTAGGACAAGAAAAAGAAATCAAGTTTGCCTTAAAAGAGTTCAGTCAAGTAGCTAAATTAAAAAAAAAAAATTAATACAAAAATGAACGTTTTCCCATTCACTGTGAATATGAATTAAGTCAGTGTAATGGGAAAGCAGGATGGCATTGTAATAGCAACACATAAATCCTCCAATAAAATCTCTACATAAAGTAAACTGCAGAATTAAACTGATGGAAACAAAACATTTAGAAACATAGAACGTTTCTGGATGGGAAAACTAAATATTGTAAAGATGCCAATTTACTTAAAATGACCTCCTGGTATAATGGACATTCCCAGCTAAAAATACAGGAATTTCCTCTAAAGATTTTGACGTAAACTACAAAGGCTGATTTTATGAGTTCACATGGTAGGAAAAAAAGTATAAAAATACAAAACCATTCTTTGAAAAAGAGCAGTGACAAGAGGGGATTGTTTTCCTTACTGACGTAAAACTATGATAATGCCCAAATTATTAAAATGCGTTAATGCTGGTACAGGGACAGAGAAGAGGAATGAGGTGTATAGTGACACACAAAAAGAGAATTTAGTGTGACAAAAATGATATTTCAAAAGATTCGAAAAATAGGTTATTCCATTCATGGTGATAACATGGTTTCTCCACTGAGAGAAAGGTATAGATCCCTAGCTCATGCCAACACAGAAATACAGAGTTACAAAACTAAAAGCAGAAAAAAAGTGACAAAAGGGTACACAGGAGACTGCTCTAGTAATGTTGGCCTAGACAGACTTCCCTAAGCAAGACAAAACCGAGAAACGATGAAGACAGATATTGACCAATTGTGTGTGTGCACACATAACACAATATCTAGATGGAAAACATAGTTAAAAGAGAAGTAACAGAAAATACTTGTTATGCATTTTAGAAAAAAGAATATATCCAGAATCTACAAAGAATACATATGGAAAAATAAATGGTACTATGGGCAAAAGACAATTTTCAGAGAGAATGTAGATGAACTTAAAAATAATTAGCTCAATCCCATCAGGAATCAGAGAAACACAGTTCAGAAAAAGTTTTTTTTCTTCATCCATCTGGCAGAGATAAAAAGAAAACTAATGTGAAAGAAAGAGGCATTCTCATACATTGCTGGTGAGCAGTACTCTTTTTGGAATGCAACTTCAGCAATATTTATTAATATAATAATTTATTAAAATGTAAATGTATAAGCTCTCTGATGCACAATTCTACTTCTAAGAAGCTATCCTACAAGGATTCTCATGCATGTATTCCAGAGTGTGTGTCTAAGGATTTCAGTACTCTATTATTTACAACAGCAAAGAAGAAACAGAAAACAACCTAAATAAGAAAGTCATTAAATAAAATATTAAGCCCTATGGAGCCATTAAAAGAATGAAGTAAACTTACATGTACTTACATGGAAAGAGTTTAAACTAATATTAAGAGAAGAAATCCAGTGGAAAAACAAGGACTATGATACGGCCACTTAAAGAAGTGGTTAAACAAAATGAGATGTCACGTCACACTACTGCAAATGGCCTACATCAAAATGGCTGGAAACAGTAGATGTTGGAGGGAAAAAACGAACCCGCCTACATTGTTGGTGGGAATGCAAGTAGGTGCAACCTCTTTGGAGAACAGTATGGAGATTCCTCAAACAAAGATGGTTCAACCGTTTGATGCAGCAATCCTACTCCTGGGCATATACCCCGAGGATAAAAATTTTTAATTGGAAAAAATACCTGCACCCCTATGTTCACAGCAACAGAATTCACAGTAGCCAAAGCATGGAAACAACCTAAATGTGCACCAACGGATGACTGGATAGAGAAGCTGTGGTCCATACACTCCATGGAATTCTATGCAGCTACTGAAAAAAAAAAGAGATTCTGCCCTTTGCCACAATCTACATGCAACTAGAGGGTATCATGTAGAGCAAAGTAAGTCAGAGAGGAAAAGAGAAATATAGGATGGTTTCACTCACTTGTGGAGTAGAATGAAATGAAATGAAAGAACATACAAATCCCAACAAAAATAGGACACAGGACTGTAGTTACTGGGGGGTGGGGAGGGATTGGCACGGGGGGAAGAAAGGGAAAAAAATGGTGGTAAAGGACACTGGAATTCTGGGGGTGGGTGTGATGTGAAATATGGACTGAGATGCAATTTCAATATCCTAAAATGAACATAGCATGGTGAACAAAAGAAATAAGAGATATTACTATTGAAAAGAAAGAAACAAAAAAAAAAAGCAAGAGAAGTGGTTAAATGTGTGGGGACATCAGGACAAGTCTGACCAGATTCAAATCCAGTTTCAGTACTTGGGAAGGTAACAAGCTCTCCAACCCTCGACTTCCACATCTATAAAAGGGGTAGAATACTAGCTCTACTTCATGGAGCTAATGTGAGGACTAATAGGAACCTAGCATATTGCCTGGCACCGCTCAACAGTCCTACAGGTCAGGTCCTGTCACTATTATTCATCTGAGGACACACGTGTCTATGAAAATCAATGTTATCTGTGTGTCCTGCTGGGAGAGAAGTTAGGGAGAATGCACACAATTACTTTACTGTGGTTTTCTCTGGGGAAATAGTAGAGGGTGTAACATAGGACCCAACATTTTCATTTGTATGCGTCTGTATCATCTTAACCTTCTACAAGAACATGTCTTTATGTTACTGTGTAATAAGAGAAGAAAGATGGAGAGGTCTCTTGAAGTCATGGCACCTGGACCTGGGTTTTTACCCCCACCCCTACTCGCGATAGGCAAATCATAATCTCTTGAAACCTCTATTGCAAAGTAGAGAGGATGATGTTGACGATGATGACAATAAAAATGAACATTTTTCTTGTGATTACTCTATCAGTCACTACTCTACATACTCCGCAAAAAAGTAGTCATTTGTTTCACAATAACCCACTAAGTCAGGAGCTGTTATCATTCCCCAACAAGCAGGACGTGATGGGGTCAGGATGCGTGCTCTTTAACTCATAGCATAACTAATAACCGCTGCTCTAACTGCTGCGGTGATGTCAGGGCAAATGAGCAAATGACTTCTTGAGAATGGCGTGACACACAGCAAACAACAGTCATAAATAATATGAATAACAACACACTGTCTCTCCTCGCAGCGATGGTTCCGGGGCTAGTCCAACAAGAATGCGGCTGAGCGTAATGTTCACAGTAGATAAAAAACTCACACAATTCAACAGCAACAAAAAGCAAACAGCCCAGTCAAAAATGGTCAGGAGGGCTGAACAGAAACTTCTCCAGAGGCCAGCAAGCAAATGAAAATGATGCTCATCATGGCGCATTACAACAGTCAAGAAAGAGGAACCACTTCAGTGCCCATCCACCGATGGCTGGATAAAGAAGAGGTGGGATACACACCACAGGAAAGGACTCAGTTATGAAAAATGATGAAAACTTGCCATTTGTGACAACAAGGATGGAAATCTAAGAGACTATGCTTCCTGAAATCAGTCAAAAGCAGAACGACACACACTGGATCATGAAGAAGCAAAACAAATGAACAGATAAGACAAAAGAAGAAACCCACAAACTTGTGGTTTCTGACAACTATAGGGGGCGGGAGCAGCAGGTGAGAGCAAAGGGGTCCAGTGGACAGTGGTGGAGGGTTATTTAGAATTTTGATGGTGGCCGTGGTGTGGTTAGCATACATTTGAAGAGGTGTGAACTGAGGCTCCTAAAACATACACAGCGTTGTCAACCAACATTATCTCAATAAAGGAAGAAGGTAGCTTTTAAAAAGGTTTAGGAGGCAGGTAAAAGGCTCTGGAAGCCTATCTTTTTCCAACAGGCAGAAGACTGCATCTGTGTTATATACACCATCATACAAGACTGATGGAAGACGCTGCCAGGCTCCAAGTGGTAGGACTTTGCACTATAAATCATAAGCAAACATACTGCTAAGAAAGAAGACCATCATGACGTCAGGAAGTCAGACCTGATCCCTGCATTTGTTTCTTCTCACATAATGAAAGGGCAGTTCACATTCGAATGTGGTTCTTTTTGTACAAACCTAATGACACAGGTGCTCAAAAACAATGGAGCCCCTCCTTTGCAGGGATGAAACTCCCCTTCATCTCTTGTGACACGGGGGGTTCACAGACACATTCAGTGCACAGGCCCAGGAAAAGCATCCGAGTTGAACACAGACGTAGGGCCATATGTAAACTAACCAAAATAAAAAAAGGACATAGCTGGCCAAAAATCATTTACAGTGGAGTCATTTTTAGCAGGAAAAATATTTCAGATTATGTTTCAAATGAAAGACTAATTAGAGCTCACATAAGAACGGGGTAAATACACAATGTATCATGGACAGGAGGGTACTGATTACAAATTTCTAAAGAACATGTGGGCTTGGTTGTGAGAGGTAACTCCGTAAGTGGTGGCTCCCAGGACCCTGGCCCCAGGCCCATCCATCCCCTGTGACCGTAGCCCTGCCTGGGGCTGAGGCTCGCCAGAGCTCTGTCATCAATTCTCCATCTTTGTGGTCCGCTCTTGAAAAGACGACCTCTTTATTTTCTTCATTTTTATATAGTCAAAAGTCTACATATTACAAGTCTATATTCTGGGTGCTCCCTGGTGGAGTGGTGGTTGGGCCAGCCACCTCTGGCCAGTGCAGTCCACATACGTCCTAAGGACCAGGATTTGTATCCCTGGGCTGGGGGGGCACAATCGATTTGAACATCTAAATCAGATACATAAAGTGCTTCTTCCTCCTCTCTCTCTTCCTGTCTGCCTGCCACTGCTCACCTTCATTCCTGCCTGCATCTTTCCTTTAAAGAAAAGTGAAAATAAAAGTCTACATTCTGGCTGGCATTAAACTATACACAATCAACAACTTGCTTATTTAGCTGTGTTTTTATGGTGTACCTCCCTATACAAAGTGCTAAAACTTGCTTGTTTTTAATAGTGCTTATTAAGTCAGACGTGTGCAGTTAGTCTTCCTATTTGGTTAATCTCTGCACTGAAGTCTAAACTTTAGCATACAGGCTAGAATACTATCTGGGGAAATTACTATCCACTAAAAGGCAGACTTTGGTTAAATGCAATGTCTGGAAGAACAGAAAGAAGTTCTGAATGCTTTATGGATATGGGAGGTAGAAAAAGGGCTATATAATTTGGAATTGGGAGATGTGGGTATATCATTCCTTGATTTGCCCGTCATGAGACTTCATTTTTCTCACTACTTACCCTGTGGAAACCCAGGGCCCCTCTTCTGTAGAATGTGAAGAGCTGGACTAGCCAATTTCAAGTCTCATTCAGTTGTAAAATTCTATGTTTCTGTGTGAAATACCTCTACAACCTCACAAAGCAGTGTTAACAGAAAAGCAATTTGGGAAGAGAAAGGAAATTCTTGGTGGCAGGGAATGGAATTGAATGGATGCAGTGTCTATACTCAAGGGGATTCTGATGCTCTAAGCCTCAAGCCCACTCTAAGAGGCTGCTGGGAGGAGAACAAGAGAACTGTAATGATAATCTGCTAGTCTGATAATCTGCTCAGCAACTTGTTGGCTAACTGACCACCTCTGATCCCCTTTTCAACCCTTCTCTTGGCGTGCTCTACTCCAGAGGAGCCCAGGAGGTGTGGAAGATGACCCTGAGGCCAGCCTGCAGTCATTTAGAACTGATGGCCTCCAGAACTGATGGTCTCTGAACTTCCCTAAAAGACTTGCATATGCTTATCCTAGAAGGTCAAGATCAGAAATAACTTAACAAAAACCTTAGAGGAAAAGAAAAATCAAAAGACCCCCAATTTCAGCAAAGAATTTTGCTATGATCTGAGCTGCTTCTAGACGAGGACAAGAGAGAAAATGGTCACAAAATTTTCATGGATGGAAAAACTGACCAAATAGAACTGTTCCTCAAGAGGCAAGGTTTCTCGATTCTAAATTAGTAACAGTCATCATAGGCTGAAGTTCCACAGTGTCTTGCTCAGTGCCAGGCAGAGTACCAGGGACCTTAAGTGACTGGCCTCACAGTGGTACTGGCGCTATGTTACACCCTCTTCCTGTAAGCAAAGAAACTGAAGCTCAAGCAAACTATTTACCCCAAGACCCCAGGGTTTCCGAAAAGCAGAGCTGGCCTTTGAGTCCAGGTCACTCCCAGTCTACCCTGCTAACCTGCCTTCTAAAAACACCCCCCAAATTCTCATACAGGGATAGAAAAATACCTTCCCTGATTTTGCTAATGGTTGGAAACATGGAAGGAGCTGCTTCTCATAGAAACCGTTGAGGAGAACTAAGGATGCCACATTGAAAGATAACAGAATGATAATGAAGTCACTTCTACAGGAGAAGTAAACTATCAAGGTCCAGATTTGCACATTTAAAAAAATATCAAACTTGATTCAGAGACAGTGCTTAGAACACCTAAAAGACTGAACAGTTCACTTTCCTGCTGAGACCCTCTGCAAACACCCCTCTGGTGGATGGTAATTTCATAATAAAGATGTGCAAACACTGGCAGTTAGTGTGCTGGCCTAGATTAGGATTTCCTAACTTTCCTGTGCAAACACAGCACTCAAGAGCCTTTTAAAAAGTGGGTCCCATGGCCTTTAGGTGGGGCCCAGAAATTAACAGCCTTTTTTAAATTTTATAAGTATTGAAATGAGTCTGTGCAGATCACCATGAACTGGGGAAACACCAGTCTGGGTGGGACCCACACCCAAATCTGATGGTGGATGAGGAAGCCGCAGGGAGTAGCAAGGGTGTGTTGCTGATGTGACAGGTGCCTGGGTGGGAGGAGACAGGCAGAATCACGCAAACCCCTATTCACTCCTGCAGAAAGGTGCTGTGGGGACAGCTGACTCAGTCTTCTTTGCCTTCCCTATTTCCCCCTTAAAGTGGGAGGGTTTCCACAGAGACCGGATGGACTTGATCTTCAGGCTCAACACTCACCGATTCCAGGCAGCATTTTTCCTAATGCAGCCACCTCACAGGAAGGATAATGAGGGTGTGTGACTGGACCCGAAGTCTGTATTCTGAGTAAAGGTGCCCAGGAGGTGCACCAAGCCGACAGGCCTCTCCTCACACTGATGCCACACTTGCCTGGAGCCCCTGTGCCCTGCTAACTACAACCCCTCTGAGCTCAGAACCTTCTCCAAACACCAGTGCTGGGTCACAGTGGGGACAGCAGTTCATCCTTCCCAGTGAAGATGCACAAAATAATGCAGAAAAGTACACCACTGCCTTCTACTGTGCTGGTTTCCTCGGACCAGCTGCTCAAAATAAAAAAGAGAGAGCACTGACTCCCTTCTTTGAATGGGGAGAAAGAACGAAGAAAGCGACCACATCCCAGCATAACTGCCATGGTTACTGCTTCTTTATCTCCTCCCAAGGAGTTAAACACACAAATGCTTCAGTCTTTGCAATTTAATAATGTTTGAGAAATGTTATCTGCAAATGTGTGCATTCTGAAAGAATCAAACCAGTCTCTTAAAACTGACCCATAGCTTCCGTGCATTCTCTGCCAGAATCTGAACTGGTATGGAGAATCTGACAAGCTGCTTCTAACATTGTATACACAGCAAAGCAAAGAACCTAAAGAGTCTTTTTTTTTTTTTTTTTTTTTTAAAGAAAGAAAAAGTTCAAAGACTTTAACTGATTTCAAAACTCACTGTGAAGCTACATCTAATCAAGACAGCATGGTATCAGCACCGGAATGGAAGTAAAGGTCAATGAAATAGAAGAGCGTTCCAAAATAAACCCGCATATATACGGTCAATTGACTTTCAAAAAAATGCCCAGGAAATGAGACGGCAAAGTGAAAAGGTCTTTCTACTAAATGCTGATGAGACAACTGGATTCCCATGTTCGATCAAGTCCCGATCTTAGAACATACAAAATTGACTTAAAACATATCTTAGACCTAAATATAAATGCTAAAATTATAAATCCTCTAGATAAAACATAGGAGATAATCTTTGTGACCTTGGTTTAGGCAAAGATTTCTTAGCTATCATTCGAAAGGATAATCTAAAAAACCAAAAAAAGTCGATAAATTGAACGTCATTAAGATTAAAGTCGTTTTTCTCTTCAAAAGATATCAATAAGAAAATGGAAATTCCTGCCACAGGTTAGAAATTTCTGCAAATTTTATTTCTCAGAAAGGAATGGTATCCAGAATATATAAAGTTATTACAACTCAATAATAATAATGGGACAAGCAACTCACTTAAAAATGGGGCTAAAGATTTAAGTAGACACCTTACCAAAGAAAATATATGCATGGTGAATGAGCACAGGAAAATGTTTTAAAGATCATTAGTCATTAGGAAAATAAAATTAAAACCAGAATGAAATACCACTATACACCACGATGGCTACAATCTATCAAATGACCAGACTAAGTGTTGTGGAGAAAGTGCAATGCTACCATTACATTGCTTATGAGAATGCGAAACAGTATAGTCACTTTGGAAAACTCTTTGGCAGTTTCTTAAAAAGTTGAACATACATTTATGTTGTGACCCAAAACTTGCACTAAGTACCAGACGGCAAGAAATGATAACTTGTCCACAAAAATTATATGCAAAGGCTCATAGCAGTGACATTCCTAGCAGTCCCAAGTTGGAAATCATCTAAACGACTCCCAGCGGGTGAATAGATAAAATGTGGACCATTCAAATAATGAAATACAGCTGTGCAATAAACAAGAATAAATTCTGACATTAGGCAACAGCATCGGTAAACCTCAAAACTAGGTGTCAAGTGAAAGAAGCTAAACAAACAAGGTTATATATTGTAGAACAAAATGTAGCTGCATGTATGGAAAGCTGGAAATACACGTGTAATATTGTACTGTCAGTAAGAGTTTGAGGATATGAGTGTTTTCAAAGGGATTTTACTGTATAGCTTGCTAACTAAATCATTATTTCTGTGTTTTCAGAGGAATTTGTGTGCAAGAGAGAACTCGAACTGCAAAAAATGAAGCAGCTTTCTCAGGACTATATGAAAAGGCTAAGTCTGGGCGACTGAACTAACCTCAGTGTGCCCAGCCACTGGGAACCTGTCATGGTGGTTCTCTGTCTATGTGCTTTGCACACAGTAGTTCTTCTCTGACCCTGTGAAATCGGGGACATCGTCCTTCTTGACAAATGGTGATAAACTGAGGCTCAGAGGCCATATGACTTGCTGTATGATGACAAGGTCAGACAGTTTAATGTCAGAACTAGGAACACCCCTGATCTTCAGACACAAACAACTCATTGTACCAATACCAACACACACCACATACATCCTTTCTTTGTTTCAGTTTTGAAATCAGTTAAAGTCTTTGAACTTTTTCTTTCTTTAAAAAACAAAGTCTTTGTTTCAGAAATCTCTAGCACCTAAACTAGCAATCCCCGTATACTGTAAAAAGAAGGCTCAGAGGACAGAGAAGAAAATATTTTGCTAACATATATCTGGAATATCTTGTCAAATTTCAAAGCATAAATCTGAAACTACTCAAGATGGATCTCTCTGAATTTGAAATTAATCTCTCTGGTCCTCTCAAACCTCTGTGCTTGCCTTTTCACAGGTGCTTAATTTTGCCCCGTTATTATGGTGGGATGGTGTGTCCCATCTCACTGTGCAACATGGGATGGAAAGAGACGGACTTTGGAACCAAGAGAACCCAGAGTGTTTTCTGGCCTTGAAAATGGTGTGAATTTAGGTTCTTTTCTAAACTTATTTCTTCACCTGGCATACACATACCTATGAATTAGGACTCAAAGTATCTGGTCAATGCAGGTGAGCTTTCTCCCTGTTTCTCCTGCTAGATTATACATTCCTTTAAAGACATCAGCTACACCTTTGTCTCCATAACTCTAGGATTTCTCTTGCTTTCCATACAGCAAATTCTCTAGATATGTCAGCAAATTATTATGCCAACAGAAATCCCTATCAGTAAACCTCTAAATAATTAGCAAACACCCCTTACGCAATTATGGTCAAAGGAGCTGTAACAGATGAACTTGCATGCCCTGCTAGAACTTCGGTGTCTGCTTGTTTCTAGACACTGTGTGGAGTACTTCATACACCTTACCCTCCCTCACCCTCCAGCATCACGTGAAGTAGGTATTATGCCCATTTGACAGGTGAGGAAATCAAAGCTTAAGGAGAGCAAGGACTCACCCAGGTCATTCAGTGAGCAAGGGATGGAGCTGTGACCTGGACTCAGGTCTGTCCAATTCCGCACAGGGCTCAGAACCAGTGGTTCTGGAACCTGTGAGCCTCAGCACTGAAGCCTGGCAAAGCAGACCTCCTGTGGCCACACCCCAACGTCTCCTAACTGCTTTCCTTTTATGCAAATGAAAGACTATTGTGAAGAGACTAGAACCCTGGTGGTGGGTGCCATATGAAATGCACACAGATGGAGGTGTGATTTCAATATCCTACAATGTGTATAGCAATGTAAACAAAAGAAATAATAAAAGCATTACACATATTTAAAAGGTTATTGTATCATATTAAGCCCTTCACATTTTAAAATGTGTTATTTTACCTCATATTCCCTGTGCCCCCAACTGTGAAAATAGTGTGAACCACCATTATTCAAAACAAAATAAAACATACTCTAAACACCACCAAGTCATTTAAAGACAGCTATCCCAAGTGCTATTACTTAACAGAGGGGTTCTTCATGGTGGGGACCATGTGACCCCAAATCCTCAGAGAGCAGCCCTGGTGGCGCCAACATGCCCAGGGTCTCATGTCCCATGTCCCACACGTCACCCAGGTACCAACGTGCTTCCTGAAAACAGGAACTGATTACACAGCTGCCTGTCTCTTCTGGGGCGCAATGAAGGAAGGTCGTTTACAAGGTGACCACAGACCTGAAGATCTGGGGCTGACTTTCTTTGGGTGCTAGCTGAATTCCGTGCTCCTTGAGCAGATGTTTTGCCTATGGCTGCTCAGTGTGTCCTCTTCTGACTACATTCTTGTCTTTCTCATCAAAAAAGCTATGCATTTTGTGTATTTATATCAGAATGTTTTCCCTTTCCAGACAGCAGGAACTCTTATTAAACAAAACACAAGCAAAATATATATAAAATATTATATTATTTTCCCCTTCTTTGGAGTCGGAAAAAGGTGTCTTTATTTTTTCTTTTATACAAACCTTTTTTGATGCATAACATCCAGAGAAAATACAAATAAGTGTGTAGTTGAATTTCCACAAATGCACCAGACCCTTCAATGAGCACCCAAACCAAGAAAGAGACTGATCTGCACCCAAAAGCCCCCTCCTCCAGTCGCCAAGCTTCCTAGCGCCATGCTGACATCTAACTAAGTAGGCTAGTTTTCTCTGTGCTTTTTAAAATTAGTTTTTCAAAAGAGGAATGAAGGCAAGGAGGCAGGCAGACCGAGAGGCGGCAGAGCATTTTAATGTGTTTATTTAGTTGTTCATTTTGGTTGTTCCCCGGCCTTGAGTTACAAACCCAGTAATAGGGCTTCATGTGGACTGTGCTGCTGCAGCTGCGGACTTAACATCTGAGCCTCTAGGGTGCACCGAGTTCTGCCTGTTTTCGAAGTTTACAGAAATGAAAGCAAATATGTCTGGCTTCTATAATAGGACTGCGTGAATTTTTCATGATGCTTTGCATAGTTGATCCTAAATCTCATAATTACATAATAGCCCTTTGTGTCAATATACTATATTTATCCATTCTACCCCGAATGAGCATGTGGGTAGTTGTAAAATGTCGGCAGCTCTGCAAAGGGTTGCTGTGGAAATTCCTCTGCATGTCTCTTGAATTGTACACGCTTCAGTGTGTGTCCATGTAGGAGCAGACGGCATCTGGCAAGGTCCTTGGGTACATTTATGTTCCGATTCAGTACCAACTGCCAAACAATTGTCCAAAGTGGTTTTTGTCTTTTATTACAATTTTAACCCAAGAGGAATTTGAAGGACTTAAGTAAGGAGAATCAAATGAAGAGCGCTTTGCCAAATGGATTCCCAAAGTGTTTTTCTAACCTCTGCAAACAGAATGATCTTTTGAAAATAAAATGGTCTCTAAATAAAAGCTCTATAGTTTCATCCCATCAGGTAGCCATTATTCCAGGACCTCTGGAGTATCCCTGAGCAATTTTCAGTCCTTCCTTCATGCTGTCCTTCTGTTGGTAGTATCCTTTGAACTGACGGAGAGACGTGGATGGAATATGAATAGACTTCATATTTAATTTCTAAAGTGACTCAAAGTCAGCAGGCAATGCTGGCCTTTCATGGATCCCTTTGCATACCTTGTTATCATTAAGCCTCAGAAGTGTCTTTTCTGTGCCCCGCTAGGGTAGTGGTTTTATCCACTGCCTTTGGCCAGGGTGACCAACCAAGGTGGATAACTAAATAAAATAAAGTGCTTCTTCCTCCTCTCTCTTCCTGCCTGCCTGTCTCTGCTCTCCTTCATTCCTGTCTATACCTTTCCTTTAAAAATCTTTTTTTTGGCTTCTTATATAATTAGGGCTAAGGCCCACTGGAAAGAGTGAAAACAAATTAGGTTTGGAAGGCTGAAAATTTTGGTGGCTGCTAAAAGATCTGATTTTTCCTGTGATGCCTGAACCTAAACATTTCTCATCAATTGTTTTTGTTGCTAATGCTGTCCTTTGTACTTTTTCATAGCTGAATGTTTAGAAAGTATGTTCCTATTTAATCCACCCAAAGCTTAATGACTAAGAAAAATCTTCACAGTTAGAGCTAGTATTCAAATCTTACCCCCTCACCCCTGTTACATGTCAAGGGTCAGAAACACTGGCAATTACTTTGGTAGCTTGGACAGCTTAAAAATAATAAGCATTTGGGTTTTTTCCCTTCTTCCATAAATTGTCGCGAAGGTGATCAGTTAAAATCCCACAGATCTGTGTGAGGCTATCAGTTAACAATCACCACTCACTTGCGGTGATGCTCATTTGAAATCATTAACAAAAGGATCCTGATTCCTGGGGTCTCACAGGAGGCACCATTTGACCCACCTTAGACCTGCTATTAGGCTGCCCTGGTTTCCATATGTGCAATATTGGGAATGGAAAAAAGGTGGATGTTTGAAAAATCTGTTAGGAAGAACCCAGCACTGACCTTTCAAAATGACTAGACATACTGGAACTCAGTTGGCTTTCTTCCCCGATTCTTTGTGCTTTCTGAAAAGACTCGTATGTTCTACAACGGTAAAAGGGTGTGAAAGTATTGGATCTGCCTGGCTTGCAAGATTTCTGTGCAGATATAAGAAATGTTCACGTATAAATTCATTTAGAAAACTAGGACACAGGAATAGGATGAACTAGGTTCCAAAACACCCAATGACAGAGGTCATTTTCTTTCTAAATACTTACACTCTGAAAGGGGTATCCTCAGAAAGTTGGATCTGAGAGGAAGAGACTGGTGATCCAACGGAAGGTCACCGTGAACATGAGTAGGCCAAGTCAGCTGCTGCTCTGCGTGTGGAGAGAACATGAGCAGAGTTCCAGGGAAGAGCGATGAGAAACACATCACGCTTCTGGCTTGATACAACTTGCTTTCTGAACTCAGACACCACCCTGCGGTCAAGGTCAAGGGTTTTACATCCTTTCCTTTGTTAACACCAGATGATAAATATTTGCCTTCAAGTTCAACACTCTTAAAACCTAATCCCAATTGGCTAACCGTTGTCTCTGGTGAAGGGCAAACACTTACTCACTTCTGGTCTCCCTTCCAACATAAGAGCACACTGGAGTCCGGATGTACGATGACAGATACCCAAAGGGTCTCCTGCGCGACAGCTACCCCAAGGGACTCAATGATCAATACACATGTCCCGGGAGCCAGATGGCACCGCTAAACGCATGGGGGTGTGGGTAGAGGGAAATGACAGTCCCAGATCACAGGACAGATTCCCCTCTACATAATATCTTAGCAACGACTTTGTAGCTTGTAGGATGTGTGCACTGGCAGTGGACTTTAAAAACGAACACTATTAAAACGTGTGAAAGTGGACAGGACTTGTGTCGCCCAATTCCACGAGCTGCCTCTCTTTGCCAAGTTGGTATCTCAAGCTGCTATCATTCCAGTTTTGTAATCTCTATCCTTCTCTAGGAACTAAAAACGTTTCCCATCCCATCCTACTCTTTTTCCTTCCTCAGAATTCCTATTTTGAAATAACTCCAAAAGGCTTTCCCAGGAGTCTGGTCAGACAGAGAGCTTTGAACAGAGCCTTGCTCTGCAGCCTCGGCTGGTGCTTGCAAGTCATTTCCATGAAAACCGTGGCTCTGAGTTATCGATTTCTTTCCAGATGGTTCAGCTCTGGTCTGCACACTATCAGACTACAAATATTTTTTCTTCCCTGGGGTTAGAAGAGCCTTTAGGGTGGGAACCAAGACTGGAGCAGTCAGAAAAACACAGCGTGCTTTTAAAAACATCCTTGTCTGATTTCCTGTCCCTTTGTGGCTGGACTTCATCCCCTTTAACAAACAACTTGGCCTTCAAGCCCAAGCTCCGCAGAACAGTGGGAGGGGGCTGCTAGCCAGCACAGAGCATCCATTCTAATGATAGGTGGGAAGAAAAAAAAAAAACAACATGGAAAAAGCGAACCCGAGGAAGCAGGGGGTGAGGTATGAAAGAATTCAGGATGCTCCATCTGGCAGTACCCACACTCACAGCCCTTTGAAGGCAAGACTGGTGTCTTTGGATGACAAGCCACATATTTGTTTCTTGCAAAGAAATCGACCGTTGGATCATATTCTAAACTCTATGTGGTAGGCAGGTGCCCGCCCTGCCCCAGGTCCTCTGGATTCCTCTGAAGGGCAGGCCTTGGGGATGGGAGCCAGGATAAATGGGGACCGCTGTGAGGGCAGGCACCCTGCCAGCACACCTGCTGCCCCTCCCACCAGGCACAGTCAAGCGGCAGGAGGACCAGTGACCCTGCCACGGCTGGACTCTGGGGCCTGGAGGAGCCAAACCACATACATTCACCAGTGATTATGTGAATGCTGGGTTCCACTTTTGCAGGCACGTAGCTCTGAAACCTTCAAAGCATCAGACTGTGCAACGGAACAGATGCCTGCCTCTGCTTTAGGACAGCATGACTTCTGCAGTAAACATAACCAAGTACTCCGTAGTGAAGTCTACCCCACTTAGTCAACGCCAGTCAGCTCCTCTGATGACGGCCAGACGGACGGAAGCCCAGCTGCCCAGGCAAAGCACGACTGGGCCAAGAAATGCTGGTGGGGCCTCTGGGTCAGTCCCTTTACCAGTCAAGGATATGTAAGCATTAGGTTCATTCTGATGAAGAACTGTTGATGACAAAACTCTTCTGGATAAGAAATCTTTAACATCTTCCCAGTGCCTCCTGACAAAAGGTAACCTTCCTAACCCTGGCATTTAACATCCTTCACAAACTGCTCTCAGTCTACTAGGCTGGCTTGAAAAAAATTTATAGGGGCCGTTCGGGAAATGGGGAGGTGGCCTGGGGGAAGGCCGGCTCCTTTAGGAAGTTCCTCACGTGAACCCAGCTACAGCCAGGCTGAGAGCTCGGAGACTAGAGTGAACCTTCTGCAGGTCCCCAGACTTAGGCAGTCCCTTCGATTACCTTTATTTCTTATCCTGAATGTAAACCTTTTATACACGGATATGAAGTAGACACCATTTATATGATGCAATAAAATTACTGGTTACTTAACAGGGTTTTCCGTTAGACTTTAACTTCTCGGAAGCAAGGAGATTATCTTCATCATTTTTTGTCCTGCCAGAGCTCAATAGGTATTGAGTACAAATTTTTCATTTTTGGTAAAAAAGAACCTGTCTCATAGAATAAATAATGATGCACCTACTGCAGGGACCTTGGCTGACCAGTCTCTGTGGGACATGGCTGCTCCCTCCTCTGTAATCCTGTAGCATTTATTGGCTCCACTCTTGAGCTTGTAGCTATTTTTGTGTTTTAGGAGCTTCACTAACTTTTAAAATTCCATTCAAGCAGGGACTGTGTCTTTTATAATCATATAATTATGCAACAAGCTGGCACAGTACAAACACGAAATGTGAAATTATTGTTTAAAGAATGAATTATACATCAGACTAGTCGGGCAATAATGTTACGTAAGTCTAGAGCTGAGAGCGATGGGAAGGCTGCAGAGCAAGGGCAGAATGCATTTTTGAGAACAAGTTTTACTGGGGAATCTTTACTGAGATTTTCTTCAATTCTAATCTGTGTTTTCCTTTAAAAAATTCTTTTTACACCCCCTGCCCCACCCCCCACCTCTTTCTAGAAGAGTCCTATAGCTTGTCGTTTTGCTCCGAGTGTATTTCCTGGGGAAGCGTAATTGTGATTGTTGCAACATGCAACAAACAGGCGCCTGTAGAAAACATTCCCAGCCCTCAGCAGAAAATATAACTCTCAGCAGACTCCCATTCTCCCTTGCAGCTGCTCAGAGCGTCATGAGGTTTTACAGCCTCCCTTCCCCATTGGACCAGCATGCTCTCCTCCGCTGCTCTCTCAAAATGGATCACAGTGGCCTCCCTGTCTCACCAACAAACTCTCTCAGGTGGACAGATGCTCTCTCAGCATCGTCCTGGAGAACAGGCTGCCCAGGCAATCTGCATCCAAGTCAAGTCACTGCCTCAGTCCAGTTAAGACAGGAAAGCGGCTCTCACTTTCTTGCTGCAGGCCAGTCACCATGAGCACAGGATGACTCAGGTGAACCTTCAGGGAAGAAAGGGGGGGGTTTGCTTATTCCAAAAGTAATGAGTCTATTAAAGGCAGGAGCCCACATAAAGCCCTTTCGTTGAGAATTAGCTGAAAGCAAAGTGTTACAACCCAATGCAGTGCACACAGGCTGCGATGCCAGGACATGGCAGGATCATGTTGTGTCCCCTGCAGGCCTGAGGCTTGCCTGCGTGAGGTCGCAAGTCTTATTCATCTTTGCATCCCCAACATGTGCAAATAGTACATGCTCAATAAACATGTGTTGAATGCAAGAGGAGAGTGTGGTTAATTATGATTCTAGGGGTCTTAGGAGACCTCATGCAGAATAGGACCTGTAGATTGAACTTAGGTGGGCAGAATCCTCCACTCATTACTGTAAACACCAAAACTGAAAACATTTTTTCTCCCATTCAATTATGATCAAGAAGCTATCCGCCTGAGTATCACCATTCATCTTCCCTCTGCCCAGCAAAAAAACAAAGAAAAAGAAAAGAAAGTAAAAACAAGTGAACCAGCATTTCTTTACCAAAAGTTACTTCTATAAAATGTTCCATGATAACCATCAACGCAAAGTTTAGTTCTTACACCTTGTACCTTTAACTCACAAGAATGAAAAAAAAAAGAGAAAATAAAACGAAAGGGATATAGAAAGGGAAGAGAAGAGAAGAATATTGCCTAGGAGAAAAATACATTTTAAAGGTCCTTAATATATGCTATACTGGTTCAAAATGAAGAAATTAGCTTTATCTCAGTAACAGCCAGTGTTCTCTCACTTCTTAAATCAAGCAAAAATAATGATCTCTGTCACACACACACACACACACACACACACACACACACACACACACACACAGAGCCCACAGGCAGGCAACAGCTGACAGTAATGATTTCACACTCAATTTATCCCAAAATTCTTTCTCCCACAGCCCAGCAAATCCATCAGTTGTCATGTTTCATTCAGCTCACTCCTTCATAACCTTTAGTAAATGGCCAGCGATAAAAGTCCCACTCCGCCAGGGATGAAAGACCGTTACATGGTCCTGTGCACTTCCGGTCTAGTCCAGAGCTTGCTCATATAAGCAACTGATTTTTTTCATGAAAGGTGATAAACTCCATGCCACCAAGAAATATGCCCTTTACCAGAAAGAGTGCAAGGATTAGTGCCCTGAATTTGTCTAATTGGCTACTGACGTATGCTAAATGTGGGCCATGTTTCAAATATCCAAGACAGAGAGACTCTTGAAAATGTCATTGTCACCCTGAGAAGTTTTCCAGCGATGTCGTCCCTCATGTGATTATTCCTGAGGAATAACTGCATCTGGCCTTTGGGCGGTATGAACATCAATTCTTGCATTATCTACTGATGCGTTATCTCTGGAAACTTTCTGTACACTGCCTACGGTAGACTCAGAGAATAAAAAGTTATGTTCAATATCCACTGGAGGCAAACACAATTAAAAAGCCTGATGAGCATTCTGGATTACAAACTGCTTTGATCATTTGTGTAGTCACTCCCCTGAATTAGTTTTTTATAGCTGCAACATTACCTTTCCTAGCAGGAAGTGCATGAAGACATACAAAAAGTGTCCAACCTACCAAAAACAAGCTTCTCACAGGCCATTTAGAAGATTTTAAACAGTTCCTACATTAATGTGATCTTGTCTAGAAGACTTGGAAAACTAAAGTAAGAGGCAAAAAGTACCTGCCACTGAGAGCTGCCACTCCGTCCTTAGTCCTTAGTGATTAAAGATTAGAGAAGACAGCCCCTTGAATAATGAGGCTTTGTTCTCCGTTTTTTCATTAAAATGTTGTTGAGACAAACGCAATGGATGCCCAGTGTGTGTGCATGTGTGCGTGTGTGCATGGGGCATTTGCATAATCTTCTCAGGTTCATGTGGTTTCCCCCAGGGGCTGGGTTTTCCCGCCACATCCCAAAGATGTGCACATAAGGGTCACTGGTGTGTCGCATTTGTCCTAGTCTGAGAGTGCAAGTGAGAGAATGAGTGTAAGGGGGAGGGCAGGGCCACAGGGAGTGTGTGTGAGAGAGAGA
>RJWH01008097.1:0-33572 GCA_004363575.1 Solenodon paradoxus | reverse complement strand
ATTATTAAAACAACACGGGGACCGGCCGGGAAAAGCCATTTGTAGCGATTTATTTCATGTCAGCGCGGCTGCTGAGGAAATGGAAGGAGAAGTGCCGGGCTGGAGCGCCGGGTGAGGAATTGTGTGGCATCAGAGGAAAAACAGATGACTTTTTTCTCTCCCCTGCCTCCCCCTGCTTGGGCTTGAGTCAGGAATGCGTGTTTCTTTCTGGCGCTGGGGTGTAAAGGGGCGACTCTGCGGAGGAGGAGGCCGGGATACTGGGTCCTGGGGGAGGAGGAGGTGCTTGGGACCCACCAGGGACCCTCTGTTCCCCTGCTCTGGCCCGTGGGCTACTGGATCACCTGACCTGATCCCCCCCCCGCCCCCCAGTCATCCTCGTTTGCTGTTTCCAGGTCCTTATCACCTACAACGACGCACACGGCATTCCCTGTCGCCGCCTTTGCAGAGGACCCAGTTCTGGCCCTGAAGGAAACAGAGCAGTTGCTCAGATTCTAACCCCTCACGAACCGACACCCCCAAATTCTACTACCAAGTAGCTGCTTACCCGCCTCTCCCCCAAGCTGGGAAAGGCTCCCAGAAATGGGTGGTTTCATTCGTTTAGCCCATTTTTCTCGCGGTCTGATGCCAGAGCCAGCTTTGGGGTGAGCCGAGACCATGCTTGAGTCACTCGCTGTGGGAGAAAAACCCGGGTGGCTTCTTTCCTTCGAAGTTGAACACTTACCTGTCTCTCTGACGGCCTTTCCTATTAGACCCAAAATACCTGTCTCCTTTCATCCCTCAATGCCCCGCACCTGTCCCACTCCAGGCCCCTACGAGTCAACCTCTCCCGCCCATAGGTAGAGCCCAGCTCACCCAGTGTGCTTTGCGCTCTGCACCTGTCTGCACATCCGGGCATCTGGAGGCCCTTCTGCGTCTGCACCCGTCTCCTGAGCCTGGGTCTCCACGCCCAGAGCCCCGTCTGGCCCCCGCGATGTGATCTTTGGGTCCAGGCTAGGGGTGAGGGTTAGTCTTGGAGTCACTCGACTCTCTTGTTCTGGAATCTTCCGCCTGCCAACCTAGAAGGATTCACCCGCTCTCCACCTAGCGGGGTGTCCCAGGAAACCGGCCTGTGTGACGCTCAGGTTGGGTGCAGCTCATATGGACCCTGATGGTTGGCGTGGGTGGGGAGAATATTCATTCTCCAGCTTAGCTCCTCACCCGGTGTCCCCCATCCCCCACTGGCCTTCTTGTCCCTTCCAGGTCACAGATTCTCATGACCACAACCCCTGCACCTTGGATGCCTCCAGGTTCTGATCATTCCTCCCCTTTCCTCTCAAACAAGGGGTGCTTACGGCCCCCTTTTTGGCTAGCCCATGCGGGGTGACTCCCTGCGAACCTAATTATCAATTAAGATCTTTAACCCACTTGGGAAATGGGGGTGACTGTAGTAGTTTCCTCTAATGTTGATGCAAGGAAAAAATTACTAATGTTTAGAGAGAAGGCTTAGGGAGAGCTGATCATCACCATATATTATGATCATTGAACAATGTGGAGTGGGGGTAGGGGCTCTGACACCCCAAATTGAAAGTCAATGTATAACTTTGGACTCCCTGCAAACCTAATTATGGTGGGCTCTTGGTTTATGCCTGAAGGGGGCAGTTTGGGGACCCCAGCAGATACCAAAATCTGAGGGTGATCAAATCCCTTAAAGTTCGTTCCCCACATCTGCCAGTTCCACATTCGTGAGAATTCAGCCGTCATCTGCGATTGGTTAAATCTATGAATCTGGAACCCGTAGCTAGGAAGGATCTACTGTATTTATTGAAAAACATCCACTTGGTGAGCCCTGGTAGAGTACATCCCAAGGACCTGTGTTCACGTCCTGACACTGGGTGAACAACCAAGATGTACAATTAAATAAAAATAAAGTGCTTCTTTCTCCTCCCTCTTTCTGCCTGCCTGCCTGTTCACCTTCATTCCTGCCTATATCACACCTTTAAAAAAAGAAAAAAGAAAAACGTCCATCCAAGCGAACCTGCTGAGTTCACCCCCATGTGGCTCAAGGGTCAACTCTGTCTTCGCCACAGTCCCCACTACTCCTTAGTGTCTGACACTGAAGTTGAAACTCACCTGCCCCATTGCTGCTTTGTTTGGTGTTCTCGGCATGGCTGCTGGTCCCCTGTTGGTGGATTCCCTCACTGTTCCAGAGGCAGGAAGATGAAATCCAGGTGTCTGCAGGATCCCCTTCCTGCCTCTTCCAGCTTCTCTCCAGGTCTTGGCTGTGGTTCATGCAGTCCTCTATCTCTGCCTGTCTTCCCTGACTGTCTCTTCTAAGGACAGTTATCATTGACTTCAGGATGACCTTTTAGCCTGGGCCTCCACCTCATGTCCTCTATAAAGACTGCTTCCAATGAAGGTCACATGCACTGGTTCAAGGAGGACATAGCTTCTGGGGGATCACCACACACCCCACTATATAGTTCCCTGCTCACTTCCTGGAATCTTTTCTTTGATTTAAAGGAAATGTGCAGGCAGGAAGAGAGTGGAGGACGAAGCATTTCTTTGTTTCAGTTAGTGGTTCATCTTGTTCCGCCCACTCTACCCCAAGCCTGGGATGTGAATCCGGGTGCTCGGGATGCACAGGGGACTGCTCTTGGCCAGAGATGGTCGACCCAACCACTCCATCACCAGGGCCCCATGGCTTCCTGAAATGTTAGCTTTTCTATTCCATTCATTCAGTTTTTGGAAGCCTGTAAGACGGAGACCCCTGACACCCAATCCCTGTCCTCCAGGCCACAGGAACTGGGTGGGTTCCCTGTCAGGGGTAAGGATCTCACTGACCCGATTGCCCCAAGGTGGCTGTTTCTAATGCAGGCGGAGCCCTGAGGAAGCCTGCTCATCTGTGAGTGTCCGTGAGTTGGGGTGAGCCCCCCTCCCCCCAAGTCTGCAGAGGACACCCTTTGGGCGGGGCTGCGGGCTGTCATTTCCCTCCTGCCCAGCAAGACTGTTTGTTTCTCTCTAGCTCCCCGGCTGGCCTCTGACCTGCAGGCGGATTTCTTTCCAGGCCTGACAGGTTGGGTTGAGAGGGAGGGCTCCCCTGGGCGGAGACATACTTTTTCTCTTCGCCAACTTACTGCCCTTCTCCCGCCAAGCCCGCAGCTCCAGCCTGGCCGGCGGACGTGTCTTATTCTTTCCGTGCTTTTTTTTTTTTTTTGCACATTTTTAATTCTTTCTTTTTTCAGGTACAATTCACCTTCCGTAAGACGGACTCTTTACAAACGCGCAAGCCTTTTCGTCTATCCAAGTGTCGCGAAACTATGACCAGTATCGGTTTCCAAAATATTCTCAAAGGAAAGCCTGTACCCCTGAGTTATCACGCTCCATCACTCCCTTCCCCCAATGCCCCCCCCCCCCGCCGCTCCATCACCCCAGAGCTGCTTCCTCTCTCTGGATCTGCTGGTTGGACATTTTTCCGGTCCGTGGAGTTCTCTATCAGGTGGCTTTTCGGGTCTGGGTGTTTTGGCTCGCGGTGTGCTTTGGGAGGTCACCCACGTTGTAGGGTTAATGCTTGTATTGCCAAGCACATGCATTTTCAGAATAAAGCTCTGTGGATTTTTTTAAAAAGGAGAGGCACAGGCAGGAATGAAGGCAGGCAGGCAGGAAGAGAGGGAGGAAGAAGCATTTATTTTTATTTAGTTGTTCATCTTGGTGGTTCCTCCCACGGCCCCAGGACTCAAACCCAGGTCCTTGGGATGTGCATGGACTATGCCCAGTGGCCTTATCCACTAAGTCACCAGGGCATGCCACCTCTGGATCCTTATTGCCACTACCAAGCTCATCATCTAGAATATTCCTGTCCCCCAGAAGTCACATCTCCATGGACAGGGCGATCCCCCACGACAAGGCCCCAGTCCAGCGCCAAATATCATTGATGTCACAGTGAGGAAATCTTGAGTCACTTGACCTTCCCCAGATGACTGTGTCTCTCCTTGAATGTCATCAGAATGGAATGATGTGATCTATGCATGAATGTCTTGCATTTTTCCTCAACACAGTGTTCCTGAGATCTGCCCATCTTTGTCATTTATTTGCATTCTGTTCCGTCATATGAATAAACCTCATTTATTTTCCAAGCACTGTTGACTGCCTTTTAGTTGGTTCCCACGTCTGGCGATGGTGAAAGAAATTACTAGAAGCATCTGTAAGGACGTGACTTTGTGTGATGTATGGTTCTGGTCCCCTCACAAATACACCACTTGTACATTTGCTGGGTTGTAGGAATTTCTTTTTGTGCTTATTTTTATAAGAATTTTATTTCTTTATTGAGAAGATGGAAGCAGGCAGGAATGAAGGCAAGTAGGCAGGCAGGCAGAGAGAGAAGGAAGAAACTTCCATCCATCCATTTAGTTGTTCATGTCGGTTGTTCCCTTCAGTCCCAGGGCCATGAACCCAAGTCTTTATGTGAATGTAACCATCTGGAAATGCAGACTTAACCCCTGAGCCACCAGGGTGTGCCAGGTACAATCATTTAATGTTAGATCAGTGTGTGATTGTAAAGGCTCAGACTTCTTTTGAGGAATCCATTCCGGCAAACCACCACCTTCCTTTTTCGCTGCTTCACTCCTGCCCCAGGTCCATGGTCCTGGCCCTGGTGAGCATTTACTTTTGCCACACCTGTTCTGGTCTCACGTAAGATCAGGAATCTCCTACTTTCCTGGGGCCTTGGTCTCCCCATCCATGGGGTCCTCCCCTCCTTCTCAATCCCCTTTCTAATTCTACTCGATAACTAGCAGGCACTGCCAGGTGCCCCAGGCCTCACCACCCCCTATTGCTCTACTGAACTCTGGAGCCTGGAGCCTGCTGGCAGTTTCCTTAGCACCTCTTCGCTGCCTAAACCTCTGAGGCTTCTAGCTTCAGCTCTCTGTTTACAGGTGCCTTCCCCAGGCAGCCTTCTCTGTGTTCCCAGAGGGGACGGGCCACCCACTTACACCATCCCGCACCACCTCCCTGTCTCCCCCACCTTATGCATTCTTTGGCAAGACCTTGCCTGCTCCCACCCAGCCAGAACTGCGTCTGTCACCTTCATTGCCTTCTGCTCGCCACCCAGCTCAATGCACAGTTCTATCAGGTTAAATAAAGCACTCACCTGGCTGCAGCTTCTGCAGAAGGCAGCTGGGCCCCTAGGAGGAGCTGCAGGCAAAACTGCGTGCAGTTACAGCCCAGGGGGCTCCTGCTGAGAAGCCAGCCTTCCCTGCCGCCCCCACCCCCCGCCCCCAGGCCTTACAAGCCAAGACTGGGGCCCCTCCCTGGGTTCCTTGAGGTCCCACAGGCCAGGGCCCCGCCCCTAATCATTGCTGTCACCCCCTGCACTAGCCAAATGTGCTCTAGTCCTGTCCCCTGAAACTCCATGGCTCTCGCCGATTGCTCACTGGCTCACCTGTCTTCCTTGCCCCATCTGACCTCAGTAGTTTCATCTCAACTCCTCAGCTATTCTCCCCATCCTCCTGCCCCTCCTCCTCTTCTCCTCCTCCCCCTCCTCCTCCTTTTCTCACTCCCCGCTCTCAGCAGCCCCTAACCAGACACGCTCAGCTCTCTCCCTTCACCCCTACGCCCTTCCTGCACCCCCAAATTCATTCCCCTAACTCCGGTTCTTCACAGCCGTCCCCTGGAGGGACAGACGCTCCCCTTGCGCACAGGGGGAAAGGGGCGGGGCCTCTTCACCTGGCGGCCGCAGAGCAGCGGGACAGCGGCCCCTAGCGCCCGGGGAGGGAAGTGCAGTCCCAATTACTGCCTCCCTGGGAAGGGACCCTCATTCTGGCCAGTCTCAGAAGAGCCCCCGGGGAGACTGCCTGGACTCTCCCTTTTGGAGGGAAGGAGAGTGAAGTTGTTTTTAATAGCTTGGTCAAGAAGTGACAGTTGTGGCGTACCATGGTGGCTTAGTGGTTTAGTTCACTGGGTGTAGTCCCCATACATCCCAAGTCCAACCCCACCTTCCTGACGCCCTACCCCGTTTAAGATCTGGGACTAGGGGAACAACGAAGACGAACAACTAAGAAAAATAAATTAAATGCTTCTTCCTCTTCTCTTTTCCTGCCTGCCTGCTCACCTTCATTCCTGCCTGCACCTTTCCTTTAAAAAAATTTTTTTACGTCACATGAAAATAATCACTGATCGTTTTCAAGTGAAGGATTCATTTAGGACAGGCACCATGTGATCCAGTGAGGTCTGAGACATTTCAGCACCACTCTTCCCCCTCAGATCATCCATACCCCGTCACTCCCACCCTCTCCTCCCCCAAACCCTGACAATTACCAACCTGCCTAACTGTTCTGGATATTTTCTTCAAGTGAAATCACACTATGTGGGTCTTTTGGGCCTGGTTTCCCACACGTGGCATAATACTTTCTAGGTTTGTCCACATTACGGCATGGGTCAGGGTTTCCTTCCTTTTGATGGGTGAGTATGATTTCACTGGGTGGATGTCCCTCATCCCTATGTACCTGATCATTCACTGCTGGACATGCGAATTGTTCCAGATTTGGGCTGTGGTGATTACGGTTCCGTTCACATGGGTGTGCAAGTATTTATTTGAGTTCCTCTTTTCAGTCTAGGTGGATACTTAGGAGGAGAATCGCTGGGTCACGTGGTAATTCTCTGCGATATTCATTAAGGCCCTGTCCCTATCGTGTGTTAAATATTCAAATAAGGGCACGCCCTGGTGGCCTACTGGTTTAGACCACTGTGGCACAGTCCACATACATCCCTAGTTCAAGACCCAGAGCCTGGGGAACCGCCAAGAGGAACAACTAAATGAGTAAGGTCCTTCTCCCTCCTTTCTCTTCCCACCTGCCTACTCACCTTCATGCCTGCTTGGCCTTTTCCTTTAAAAAAAAACATTAAAATAAGAATATATCACCTCCCTGCTCAGAGTCCTCCCTTAGCTCCCCTGTCACTGAAAATTTAATTCAGACCCTCCCATGGCCTCTGAGGTTGCGTCAGGGGGGCCCCACCATGCCAGTCCTTCTGTTCCTCCTATTCCAACCACAGGGCCTTTGTACCGCTGCTCTTGTTGGATCACACCTGATGGGCTCCTCAGCCTTTTGGTCTCTCACACCCTGGTGGAGTAGTGGTTGGGTCTACCGCCTCCAGTCAGACGTAGTCCACATACTTCCCAAAATGTGAGTTCATGTCTCTAGGTCTAGGGGAAAAACCAAGATGAACAACTAAATAAAAGAAATAAAATATTCTCAATTCCTGTCTGCCTCTGTTCACTTTAATTCCTGCCTGCACCTTTCCTTAAAAAAATAAAATGGGGGGCCCAGGACAGAACTCACCTGCCTCATCCCAGTGTCATCCCGAGTGTTTGAGGATGAACTCTGACAACGCTCAAGCCCTGTATGTGTCCCCGGCGAGTTCTCTGGATCAGAAAGAACCTGACTTTTTTTTTTAACTACTTGAGCAAGTTACAGAACCTCAGTTTCCTCTTCTGTAACCTGGGGAGAAAGTACCCAACTCCTGGGGTGATCTTAAGGAATAAATGAGACTCTTCGTGTGCCTGCGGACTATTTCGGTCATCCCGGGCCTGTCCCATCACCCAGCGACTTGAATCTCTACTCTACTAAACCTTGCTACTTTCCAAATGCCCCTCCCTCCGGTTCTCCTTCCTTCCAAGAGCTGAACGTTGACGCGTCTTTCCCTCACATCCCAATTCCCATCTAGGGGGTCCGCTTTCAGAATTCATGTCAGACCCACCCGCTGCTCACCAACATTGGGACCAGCGCAGGTCTCCCTGGTCTTATCATGTCTACTCTTGACCGACCCACCTCCCTCACCGCCGCCAGAGGGCGCGTGTGAGCACCTAGCGCCCTCAAAGGCACCCAGCTTGCTAGGAAAAAAAATCAAAGCAGCCAGGCCGGTGGAGTTGCCCCACTATCACCTTCCTGCCCTCACCTCTTCCTTCCTTCCCCTCACTCCCTCCAGCTATAAGGACTTCTTGAGGACCCACTGAACACAACACATTCCTGCCTCAGGACCTTTGCACAGGCTGTTCTCTCTGCCTGGAAAGCCCTTGCGTGTGGGGGTGGGGGGAGGGGTTCCTCGCTGGCTCTTCTCTCTCTGGTCTTTATACAAATATCACCCTCTGGGAGCCCTCCCCTAACCTCTCTTATCTAGAATTGCAGGTATCACAACTCCCTTCCTTCCTCACTATTCTTCCATAGTGTGTGTCCTCATCTGACATCCTGCATCTTTTCTTTATCTCACTTCCCGTTTGTCTTCCTGAACGTCAGCCCCAAGAACAGAGAATCTAGTCTGTTTAGTTCATCACTGTGCTCTAATGCCTAGCACAGAGCCTGGCACCTTGTTGCTCAGTAAATATTGAATTTAAAAAATGACCGAATACACCTCCAAACAGCCATGGTTAGTCACCACCTCCACCCATCCTCCCAGACCAATTCTGATACCTCTCTACCTTGCTCTTTGCGAGAGTGAGAGTGAGTGCATAGATTGGATGAGGTGCAGGCATCCAAAGGAGTAGTGGCGGGGGGGGGGGGGGGGGGGGGGGGGGGGGGGGGGGGGGGGGGGGGGGGGGGGGGGGGGGGGGGCTGGACGGGGCTTCCAGAGGGCCAAGGACGCAGGAAACACTACCAGACCACCCCTCCTGCTGGGCAAGTCTTCCATCCACGCTGCCCTAGCACCCTGCTCACTTTCCAGGTGAATTACATCACACCTATGCCCTAGAAGGGCAGGGGTGAGGGTGGGGGTGTGTGACCCCTGAAAGGGATCCCACTCTTGCCAAGAACATCCGGGCACCCTCAATGCTTAACACCCAGCCCGCGCCAAGGACCCCTAAGGGGAACTCTGAAGAATAACTGGACTCAAAGAAGAAATGCCTTAGAGCGTACATCTTGGGTGAAGTGAACTCCAGGAAGAGGCGGGGTGGGGGCACCCCTGCATGTTGCTTCCTCGCCGGCCAGTTTGAGTAGAGGAACAAACTTCTTTCCCAGGCCACCCTCAACTCCCGCCCCCCTTGCCCAAGTTACCGACTGAGGCACCAGAGCTAAAAAGCAGGAAGTCAGACACCCCGGATTCAGAATGATAACCGGAGGCAGGAAAGAACCCACAGCATTGGGGATAAGGAAGGGTCGAGGGGAGCAGCCCTCAGGATAGTTAACTTGAGGATCCCAGCAGAGAGCACAGGGCCGGGGCAGAGGCCAGGTGCCCGAGCTGCTAAGCCACCGAATGTAGGATCCCCGAGTGGCAGAGATCGGATGTGGGTCGCCCGAGGCGCGGGACTCGCTCAGCAAAGGGGCTTTCTGGCACAGGGTGTACAGAAAGTGGGGGTACCCGGGTGCAAAATGCACCAGACATTGGATACTCAAGGCACAGGCCAGCCGAGGAGGCGCACAGGAGGGTGCTCCAAAGGATGAGCGCCCTGGAGGTAGGGAGAGGGACGTCCGAGGCGCGGGGACCCAGGCGCTCGGAGCTAGATGCGCGGCAACCAGACGATACCGCCCGCGCGCACCCGAGCGCGGACACGTCGGTTCCAGGAGCCAGGCTGCGCGTGCGGGCTCCACTGCGGCTGCGCAGCGGTCAGGGGCGGGCGAGTGTGTGTGCGCGTGTGCGTTCGGGGGCGCCGGGCCTGTTCGCGCCCCCAGACTCTGGCCATCCTTGACCTCCCAAGCCCCACTCCACGACGCCAGATGATCCATAGAATGGCCGCTGGTGAACGGATCCCGTCGCCACCACCCTCACTGGGAGAAGGAGCGGCGAGCAAGGGTCCTGAACAGGATTTTTCCAAACTGAGCCAGCGGTCCCTTAAAGCCTGTCAGCCCTTCCCCTCATATAAGTAGAAGGAGCTCTCTCGAAGCCTCTGGAGGGGCGCACTCAGAAGGGGACGGTGTGTGCGCTGCCCAGGGTGGAAGGGGGAGGTGGTGAGAGGAGGCCTGGAGTGCCAGGGCTCTTGTGCCCAGCGTCCCCAGAGCTCCAGTCTGGGTTTGTAGAAAGCTGATTGGATTTGGGAGTAGGATAATGGGGGTCCTGGTTGGCACCCGGGTGTCTCACCATCTCCCCAGCCTCTCATAAGCCTTCCTTAGGTTCCACCAGGTCCAGTTGTCCGGTTCAAAGTGGGAAATTGAGACTTGGAAAGGCGGGGAACCCCATCCCCAGTAGATCTGCAGTCAACCACAAAAGGATGGAGTGTTTCTGCACCTGCAATCTCGACTTGCTAGGCATGTGGGCTGGTCACCAGGATTCAAGGCCAGGGTTCTGCAGTCTTGGAGTCCTGAGTGTGAAGGGGGAAAGGTGACCCACCTACTCCCCCCACCCAGTTTAGGGCTGCCCAATCCTGCAAGGGAGGCTGTGCACAGAGAAGGTGGAGGCCAGCGGGTTATCATACGGGGTCTTTATCTTCTCTTAGCTTTCCCCATCCCAGTCCCTGCCCATTCTGCAGATCCAAGCTTGGGTGGCAATGTATTCTTTTTCCAGGAGACAGACACGGGGTACAGTGGGGTGGGGGGGTGCCCCTTCCGGATCCTAACCCCTCCCCACTAAGTGCCCACTCCAAGGTCGCTGAGATTCAGCCCGGACTTTGGATTTGGCACAAGCGGGCTGCTTTTATTATTTAGGCCTCCCATGGATGGACTCCCTTCCCCGAGGATCCAAACCCAGGATTTGCTCCTTCTAGCCATCAGTCTCGGAATTGTACCCGTCTTCTCTAAAACGAAGCTGGTCCCGGGCTTTCCAGTTCGGTCTCCCCGATCCTCCCCGGATTTTAGCTCTCAGGACATTCCCCTTCTCCTCCCCTTCGGGATTCAGTGCCCCATCCAAGGTCCCCTCCAGCCCCCAGCTTGCACTAAGTTGTCTATTCCGCTGAAGTGCCTATTTTTGGCCGGGGGCCCGGTTCTAGAGCCCCCACTGTGGGCTTTGGCAAACATAGCTCAGGCTCCAGGGAGCCAAGCCAGGTCGGACAGCCTTCCCCATCCCGGAGAAGGGGTGCGGGGCTTCCTCTGCAGCCTCAGCCAAAACCTGCCCCTAGCCTCACTCGGCAGGTTGCCTGAGAACGCGCCAGTGCCTTGCCCTACTTCTTGTGCATCAACTGTCTTGTAGTTGCTGGGTTGTGGGAATCCAGGTCGGGTTTTTGCTCTTGCCGAGTACCTAAAATTCCATTTTTCTCGCGCCTCCCCCCACCCTTCTTCCAAAGTGAGGCGTTTGAGGCGTTTTTGGATCTTAACCTCCCCTCTAACTCTCCCCTCCATCCCTGCTGTTTGGGGTCGGCTCCAAGCCGTTGTCCCATCGCCCAGGATCTTCTCTTGGGCTACGGGCAATGGGGCGGAGCGGGGGGGGGGGCGGTGGTCCTTTTCCCATTCCTCTTAGTCCAGTCCTGGCTTTAGGCGCCCCCCCACCGCCGCCTTTTATGGTAGGTCTGGTCTCCCAGGACAGCGGCCTCCTCACGGCATTCCCTTCGCCTCGCCCCTGTATCTGGCAACAGCTTTTACCTGCCCGCTCCGGTGCAGTCAGCGCTCCGGATCCCTTCGTGCGATTCCAGCCCTCCTTTTGCTCCTCCCCTTTGAACGTCGCTGCCAGGAAGACGGGGCAGCCCACGCAGCCTGAGCCACTAAGCAGCCCACTCCTCTAGCCCCCTGCGATCCCAGGTCCCAGAACTCTAGGCCAGTTCTTGCTTGTTTCCACTGCATTAGGCATGACGCATTACTCCGTCTCCCGAGGAAGAATCCGGCCCGAAATTTGCGTGCCCCGAGTGCATTTGGGCCTGTTGCAGCTCCCCGCCTCCCCTCCACCAGTCCCCCATCACATTCCACCCTTCTCTAGTTAATCCAACCCGGGTTTTGTATAGTCCTTCCAGATCTCCCCTCTCCCCACAGCCACCCCACCACACACACCATCGTCCCCGTCCTCCGCTCGGCTCCTATACTTCACAGGCGACAAGTCCTCTCCAGGTCTTCTTTGAGCCTGTCTCCCCTCCCCCCCGACTCCCCGTTCCAGCGCTGGGATCCAGCACGTAGCCTTTCCACTCCCCGCTTTTCCACCGGGGGCCCGAGGAGGCGAAGGGAGGGGAAATCCAGCCCGGGTTTTCGCTCCAACTCCCGGTGTACCCAGGCAGGTTGCAGCGACCAGTCCCGGGCGACGGCTCCGGGCCGGGTTTTGCGCGCGTCCGGTGCCTCCCTCCCGGAGCGGGTGCGCCGGGGAGAGGGGCGAGCAGGCGGCTTGTCATTGCTGGTGCCCGGCGCCAGCTCGGTCCGCGCGTCCTGCGGTGCCCACGGGTCCGGCCCGGCGGCACCCCCTCCGGCCGCCCCGGGGGAGCGACGCTGCCGCGCCCGCCTCCAGCCGCGCCCCCACCAGGCTCCGCGCTTCCCGCCCCCAACCCGAGCCCCCCGCAGCCACTGCGGGGAGCCGGAGCCGTCGGCGCGGGAGCTGTCGGCGCTGCGGCGCCCCCGCCCCGCCGTCTGCCGAGAAGGCCCCGGCGGATGGGGCCGCGCGGGCTCCGGAGCGGCGCCGCCGGGCGGCGGGAGGCTGCAGGGGAGCCCCGGCTGTCTGGTTAACCCCTCGGCCGCCGTCGGAGGGGGCTGGGAAGTCGCCTGGGCGCACGTGTGCCGCCTCGGTCAGGGCCGCGGAGCTGCGGGGGAGATGCGGGCCGCTGCTGGCGCCGTCTCGGGGGGCTCCGCCTCGCCCCTGCCCCCTGAGCTCTGACGCCGCCCCCGCCCCGCCGCCTCCGCCGCCTCCCTCCCCGGGAGGGGCGCGGACTCGCTCGCCCCCAGCCCGGAGTCGCCGCCGCCGCGAGGGGGCCGCCTTTGGAGCTGTGTAATCCGCTTTTTTTTTTTTTTTTTTTTCCATTAAATTTTTGGTTGGTGGCAGCGGTGCTGGACCGGGGGAAAGAGGGGACACGGAGGCCGCCCTCGCCCCGCCACCCCTCACCCGTTTTCCCCCCGCCCCGGTTCCGGGAGATGTGCCGGGCGGGGGGCCCGGGTTCGCGGAGCCGCAGGAGAGAAGAACAGGGCCGACCCCAGAGCGACGCTGGACAGGTGAGTGTCTGCGGGCCCAGGGCGAGAGGGATCCCGCACCTGGGCCAGGTGTGCGGGCCGAGCGCGGAGGGGTGGAGGATGGGAGCCCGGGCCTGTCCGGGCCATGACGGGGGAGGGGATGCTGGGGCCGCGGGTCACCGCACCTGAGCCCGAGGGGAGTCGGGGGCGGCAGGCACCTCGCCCCCACCCGCCAGAGGGCCGGGAGGGGCGGCCCCCACGACGCGAAGGGGGTGCGGGGGTGCGGATGGGCCGCCGCGGGGTGCCGGGGGGGAGGGGACCGCGAGTGTGCCCGCGCGTGGCTGCGTGTGCCCGCGCGCGCGCCAGCCTTTGTGGGGAAGCGGCGCGGCGGTGCCTGCGTGTCCCCGGTGCGTGTGCGCGCGGGTGCTTGGCGCCCTGTTTGTGTAGGTGTCTGGGTGTGAGCGGGGAGGGTGCGTGTGCGCGCTGCGCGCGGGCTCCGGCCCCCGGAGGAGCCGCGTCGGGGGCTGGCACCACTGGATGCTGGGCTGGGGGGTTGTTTTTCTCCGCGAGGCCGAGGAGCCAGGGGACCGGAGGGGTCTGTCTGAGTGTCGGGCTGCCTGCAGTCTTGGGGGCGCCGCTGTCATGTTCTCTCCGTGGTGCCCGGTGAAGCCTGGGACGCTGTGGGCTTCGATTCACCCGGATTCTGACTTTGAGGAGAGCCCGCCCCCTCCCCTAGGTGCCCTTATGAGCTTTCAATTGTCATCCTGCCCTCTGAAGGTCCTGGAGCACGAGCGGGGCCTGAATGGGGGTGGGGAGTGCCGTGCCCTCCAGACGGGACCAGAAAATGCCCCCGCGCCCTGCATTGCTCCAGGGCACCCCTGCACCCCTCTGAAGGATGGCAGCCCGCTGGTCCACAGCCGCGTGCACCTCTGTCTACACTCGCAGTCTGAATCAGCACGCATTCCCATCCTGCCAGCCCCCCAGCCATGGGTGCCCTCCAGCCCAGTGTCCCGGACCCCTCTCCCCGCAGGTCCCAGGTCTGGGTCCGTCTGCCCGCATCCCAACATGTGGCGCGCCTAGGGGAGCAGGGGGAGGGGCTCAAGATGGCTGCCAAGATGGCTGGTTGCCTCTGCCTCTCTCTCCCCCTCTCCCTGTCTGCTTGCCCTGTTCCCTTGGCTGCCTTAGGAGTCACCACCCAGAGGGGGTTGGGCAGCGTGGGGACAGGTGCGGGGGACTCCCGAGGGTGGGCATGCTGACCTGGACGCTGTCTGGGGAGGGGCCGGTGTCTGCCTCCTCTCCAAGGGCCAGTGTTAGCCTGACCCCAGGCTCAACCCTCTCTCCCCGGCTGCAGCCTGGGCGCTCCCTGGCCCCCACCAGCTCCTCAGCACCCCAGGGTGGTCACGGGTGTTGGAGCGCCCCACGGAGGGCCCCCCAGCTCTCATCCTCTCCCTCCCCGCCTCGGTCCAGGGACTGGAGGCCTCCGCCAGTAAGCCCGGGTCAGACCCCAGCTGTGGGGGCAAAAGACTTCTTGCCTCCCCCGCCCCTCCCCTCCCACTAATGCCGAATTTATTACTTAAAAGTAGGATGGAAACAGCGAGAATAAGAGAAGGAATACAACCTTCATTATCATATCGAGAAAATTATCCGTGATTTTCCTAACTAGCAATTTGCCTGCCACGCCGTTCAGAACTGACTTGCCCATTAATTACAGAGATGAAAAATCATCTGGAAAGAGGAAAAGAACTATTCCACGCCTGCCTAGCGGCGGGCACCCCTGCGCCCTCCCCGCCACACCGCCACCTTTCTGGGCTCCCTCCGTGACCTCCTGCCGGGGTCTCAGCCTATACTTGTCGTCCTGCCCTCAGATGCCCTGCTAGGTCCTCCCTCCCTCCCCAGGGGCTCGGTCCCTACCATCCATGCTGATGGGCGCCCTGGGCGCGCAGACGGCTGGGGAGCCGCCGGGGACCAGCACCTGGGCTGCGAGCCTGCTGGGAGGAGGTGGGAGGCGGAAGACTCAAGCTGAGTTTCTATTCCCAGCCGGCCCTGGGGAGCCCCTCTCCTGGGGGTGGGGGAGGGTGGGGTCTATATGGGCACGTCGGGGCGGGGCAGGCGGGCGCCCTGGCAGCTCGCAAACCTGGGACTCTGTTCGCAGCCCGCAGTCTGGGCTCCTGGGCTCAGGGCCGCTCCACCTGCTTTGCGCGCGGGGCTGCGTGCCTCAGCGTCTGGCGTGTGCGTCCTGCCCGCACGCCCGGGCTGGAGGGAGAACGTGCTTCAGCCCCTGCGTGGGCATGCGGGGAGGCGTGCAGCGCCCAGGAGGCTGCAGCCCGGCCTGGAGTGGGTACCCCTAAAAGGCACCTAGGAAACTCAGGGACTCCTCCTCTTTCCATCCGCTGACCACCGAGAGTTTGTGTCCAAGGACTTGGAAGTCTCTGGTCTGTGTGGGTTTCTCTGGAGGATCCGATTTCCAGACGCCAGACACAGCTCCTGCTCCAGGACCCTGGGGGCGGCAGGGGGAGGGGCGCCCGAGGTGGGGTTCCCTGGGCTGAGCCAGTGTTCCCCCAGTGAGTCCAGATCCACCCCACCCCCCAGGAAAGAGGTCGAGGGGGCTTCCAGGTGGGAGGGGACACGGAGCAGAGGCGTGGGACAGGGTCTTGCCGCCCCTGGTATCCAGCCCTTTGTCGCACCTGAGCCTACCTGTTCAGTGTGTGATTTGGAGGTCAGCTGTGCCCCGTGTGGATCAGGCCGGCGGGAAGTGTGTCTTTGCACCAGTGCTAGGGGCTTTGGCAGAGAGGGTGGCCCTGGGTGTGGGCCTGTGCGTGGCCGTCCAGACCAGTGTCTCCCTGCGTGTGACCAGGTGTGAGTCCCCGGTGCTCCTGGGGCCAGGCTGGGCATGCTGTGCTGAGGACAGTATGGAGACACTGCCTGGGTTCTGTCTTCATGGAAGTCACAGACCAGTGACACAAGGGATTTCTGGCAAAGGACTTGTACCTTAGGACCTAGGGAGAAAAGCTGTGCCTCCTGCTGGGAAGGGATAGCCCGGGTCCCAGCCTGACAACAGTCCCAAGCATCCTGGGGTCCCATCCTGAGAGATCTTCCTGTCACCTCCTGCTGAACAGGAATCTGCCCCAGGGCCTGGCCCGGGGCTCCTGCCACAGGCGCTGCTCCCCTAGACCCCTCCAGGGATTTCACTCCCTCACCCACTCCCAAGGCCACCAGCCCAGTCACCTTGAACTCAGGAAGCCTGTTTAAAGTGGCAGCCTGCGCCCGCCTCCTGACGGCTTGGCACACCCTGCCATGTCCTCACCGGGCGCGCTTGTCTGTCTGTCTGTTTGCTCCACCACCATCCAGGCTCAGGCCTTTGTGACTTGCTTTGCTTCTGGACTTCAGGTGCCTAGACTCACACCTGGTCCCTGAGTGAGTGGAAGAGGGGTTTCCAAGGACAGAGACGCCCCTGTCTGTGCACCAAAGAGTTAAGAACCTGGAGGCTGAAGACAAAGGGTCCCTGCCTTTGCCAGGGCGTGGGGAGCCCCAGGCCCCCTCCACTGAGCAGGACCCTCGCTCAGGGGACAGGACCCCCGCCTCACTGCCATGCATCTGGACTTAGGGAAGTAGCCACGCAGAAGTCCCCCTGTCTGCCTCCCCTCTAACTCCAGAATTAGGGGGGAAGCTAAACTGTCAATAAATGGACTGAAAGTACTCAGGCTTCCTCAAAACCAGAAATAACCAGGGCCCCCCTCCCTCAAAGATTAAAAATACCTTCCAGTCAGGAAAGAGTAGAGAAGGGAGCCAGGCGGGTGCTGGTCAGCCTCGGCCAGGGGTCAGGGAGCTACCAGCTGTGGCTTCTTACATTGGGGCCACCATCGTTCTTGGGGTACGGGGTGTCCTGTGCATCATAGGACAGTTAGCATCCCTGCCCCCACCCCGAAGATACCAGTTGTTCCTCCCTCTGCCCCTGTACAGAAAATATCTGTCACCTGCCAAGTGGCCTGGGCAAGGAACAGTGTCCCCATGTCCCCCGTCTTGAGATCCACACTTTAGATTCAGGGCCACAAACTCCAGGCAGGGTTGGGCAGTCAGTTCTGGCGACTTCTACCTGCTGTTTAGTTGTTGATTCTTCCTCTGCCTCTTCTCAATGCTTTGAACGAACATAGCACAATCATTCTTTGCTCACCAGCTCTCCAAACACAGGCAGGGAAGGGACCCTAGGGGGCCAGCCCTGGCTTCCCCAGTTGATGGAGGTTGGAGTCACCACATATGGGCACAAAGCAAGTCCTGTGCAGTCTGTCACTCCTTACTCTCCATCAGTCCCGCTGGTCACACAGGCTGTCCAAGGTGTAGGCTCAGCCAGCCCCAGGGCCTTTGCACAGGCTATTTCCCTGCCTGGAGTGCTCTTCTCCCCACTGAACCACTGCCTGACCGGGCGCCTCTGTCTTTCTCTAGTCCCATGTTTAAATCACCCAGTTGGCCCCAGATCTCTTTTTGCATTTTCTGTATCCAGCCTGTCCTCACTGCCTGCCCAGCATCTAGATTTGTTCCTGGTATACAGTAGGTGCTGTAGAAGAGACAGGACCCTTGGTGAGTGTTTGTCCTATACTTCATGGGCACCCAGAGGCATTGTCCCGTTTCCCTGGGGGAGAGACAGAATATGACACAGATGAGGCTTGAACTTGGGGCCCTGGGACTTGATGGCCATACCCAGGGCCTTTTTTTCCTTGTCTCTCTGAGCTCCATCTCCCCCTCCAGTCTTCATGCCCCCTGCCCTTCCCTTCCCTACTCCATCCCTGTCGACACCCATAGCCCCTGCCTCCTGGCTTTTAGGGGTTCGGGGGCCAGACAGTGCACACCTTGGGGTGGAAAGGGACCACAGGCTACCATGGTGGGGAGCACTGAGAAAGCCCCAGGCCAGCCTGGAAGTCAGGGAGGGCTTCCTGGAGAAGGGGACTTTGCAACTGCAGGCAAGGCCCAGAAAGAGAGATAAAGTAGAGGGACTGGAGGAGAGGTGAGAGGGAGGGGCTGGCCTTGGAAAGGGAAAGGACTTGGTGAGTTTTTGCTTCTCTGCCCAAGGCACTGGTCAAGGCTCATGAGACAGCCCCGGCTGCTCTGTACAGGAGGGAACCTTGGTGGGCAGGAAGGGGGTCCACTCAGCCTCTGGCAGCATTGGGTGGGGGCAGGGGTCTGAAAAACCATAGCGATGCTGCAGTGTTTGTAAGATGGGTTTGACATCCTTTGGCAGATGACTGGCTGGAGGGCGGAGAAAAGGGGCAAAGGGAGAAGAGGTAGGTTTCCGGTTTGACAGCCGGGCGGACACCAGAGATCAGTCCCCTGCCCAGAACCTTCCATGGCTCCTGTTTTCCCCTGGACCCACAAGAGCTCTGCCCTCTTATCGCCCCTCTTCACCTCCTCCCACTCCCCTTGCTCTGGCAGGACCCTACCTCAGGGCCTTTGCATGTGCTGTCCTGCCACTAGGTCTTCCCGGGTACCTCGATGGCTCACCTCCTTGAGACCCGCATGGTAACGTCGCCTTCTTGGCAATGTGTCCCCCAGCAGCCACATATTCCCTATCCTCGTCACTCTACCCTTTAGGACTGCTTTCCTCCAAAGCATTGGTGATCAGAGGGAACTCGGAGACTCCCCACCCTGTTCTCGGGGTTCCTTTTGTCTTGGTTTGGTAATCAAATGAACACCTACTCACTCCTTGCCTGCGGCTGGGAGCCAGGCCCAGCCCTGGTGAAATGGGGGTGCCCACTGACTGGAGGACACACATGTGACTGCAGAGCCCAAGTCCAATTAGGGGTGCCAATGTGAAGGCCCTGTGTGCATCCAGAGTGGGTGCCAGAGAGATCAGCCAATGGCAGCCTGGTGTGCAGAGCCCTTTGGAGGAAAATGGGGGGGTCAGGAGATGGGGAGTGGAAAATAGGGGGTCAGGAAATGGGGAGTCCTGACATCGTGGGGGTGATGGTGGCAGCAAACACCTTGGGAGACCAGAGCAGAGGTGATGAGTCCAGAAGATTAGGGGCTGAGATGCAGGTTAGGGGATCCGAGGCAATAGGGAGCCATTGAGAATTGTAGGCAGGGAGAGGCATGAGTGTGCTCACTTGGCAGAGGCTCCAGGGTGGAGATCAGATGCAGCAGGAGTGGCAGATAAATGGAGGCGGCATAGGGGCAGGGGGAGAGGGGTGCTTTGAACAACCCTCACCCCTACAGTCTGGTCACTCAGGATCCAGAGACAGGTGCACACTCGTGGCGCATATGGCTTAGTTGGGAAGGGTGCAGGGCAGGTAAATTCAAGGACCCGGGTTCAAGACCCGGAGCGGGGGGGTAGGGGTGCAACCAAGATGAACAACTTAATAAAATAAAGAAGTGCGCCCTGGTGGGTTGGGTTCAGTCCACATACATCCCAAGGACTTGGGTGCATGTCCCAGAGCTGGGGAAACAACCAAGAGGAGCAAATAAAAATGAATTAAAATCCTTCTCCCTCCTCTCTCTGCCTGCCTGCCTACTTGCCTTCATTCCTGCCTGCACCTTGCCTTTGAAGGAAGAAAAAATGTCAGGTTTAAGAAATAAATAAAGCTTATAAGACAGACTAGCCTCGCCCCACAGCACCAGCATCTAGACGGCAAGAGATCACAGTAAGCAAATAAGTACAGCTGCTCCTTAGAGCTATTGTGGGTTTGGGCCCAGACCGTCACAATAAAGCAAGTTACATGGGCTTCCCGGTGCAGATAAAAATGTTTTTACATACTGTGTATTATGCAGCCTGTCTAAAAAAGCAACACGCTTACCTTGATTTCAAATGCCTTATTACTAAAAAAAAAAAAAAATGCTACCTTTCATCTGAGTCCTCAGAGAGACCTGCTCTGTGCTGACGGAGGGTCTTGTAAAAAACAGTATCCGGTGTGCACCCTGGTAACTTAGCGGTTAGGTGTGCCACCTCCTGCCGAGTGCAGTCCACATACATCCCAAGGGTGTAGATTTGCATCCCGGGACTGCGGAGCCCGGTGGGGGGGGGGGCAACCAAGATGTACAACTAAATAAAAGAATAAATAAAAATGCCTCTTCCTCCTCTCCCTGGCCGCCTGCTGCCCTCCTTCATTCATGTCTGCACCTTTCCTTTAAAAATCGATAAAAAACACATGTAGCTGCAAAATGCAATAAAACAAGGTGTGCTGGACACTTTGTGACTGGCTTGCCAGTGGGACTCTCACCAGCAGGGGGCCAGCAGGGGGCCAGTGGGAGGGGATAAGGGCTGGCAGGAGTGAGGCAGAGCTAGGTGAGACCCCGGAGCGAGGTGCACCAACTTTGGTGCTCACAGGCGCCCTCTGGTGGCGGTGGGAAGCACAGGCTGTAGCAGCGCCCGTGGAATCCCAGCCACCTGGAGGGAGCTGCTAGGTTGGATGTGAATGGCGGGGTGAGAGGTGGAGAGGAACCCCGAATGTACAGTCCTGTGTGCCTGGGAGCTTCATGCTACTCTCTGCTGGTCGTAGGAAGATGGAGGCCTGCGGAGGGGATGCTGTCCTCCTGAGCCTGCAGTCCCCCGCTGCGAGGAGGGCTGTGCACTAGGCATTTTGAATCCTGCCCCATCTCTGCAAGGCAGAGCTGTCTGTCCCCCAGTGTGGGTGGCGAAATGGACTCTGAGAGGCCAGGATCGCAGCTGGAGGCCACGCAGCACAGGCAGACCAGGATGTGCCTGAGGGCTTCCTGGAAGAGGCCGACCCTTGCAGCTGGCCTGTCAAGCTGCAGGGTGTGGGGAAGACTCACTTTGGCGGGATTGGGGAAGAGACAGGAGACACCTGTGTGGAGGGGAGGAGAGACCCAGAGCCCCCTGTCGGTCCCCCTCCCACCCACTCAGGCAGAGAGTTGCCATGGCAACCGCACTCCAGGGCAGGCGAGAGGCACCCCCTCTCCTCTGGCAGCCGGTTCTCCGCCTGTCGCCCTCCCCGCCCCATCCCAGGGCACCCGAGGACAGCCTGGGCCGCGTCACCCGCCCCCGGGACCCCCGCTGCAGCCCCCTCCACTGGAGATCAAGGCAGGACTCCAGTTCAGACACAGCTGCAGGTATGGGGAGGCACAGCCTGCCCGACCTGGGGGCCTGACTAGTGGGGAGTCTGGTCTCCCATCTTGGTGTGAGGCCTCAGCGCTGTGCCTCTGGGGTTAAGTTGGGGTTTCCCAAGTCCACTGAGGCTTGAGATAGGGACAGGTCAGGCATGTCCAGCTCAAGAGACAGCGAATTCCTGGAGAAGAGGTCCTCCCAGACCCCCAGCCTCCCCCAACTCTCTGCCAGCTCGGAGGGAGAGGGCAGCCTGCCCGGGGTCCGTGAGGGGGAAACCGGGGTGGGAACTGGCATGGCTGGAACAGGGAGATGGAGCAGGAGTCTGTGTGGGTTTAGTCAGGGAGCTTGCCTTTCTTCTGTTCCGTTTTTTCAAGGAAAAGTGCAGGCAGGAATGAAGGCGAACAGACAGGGAGGGAAAGAAAGGAAGGGAGAAGCCCTTCATTTTATTTAGTTATTCATCTTGGTGGTTCCCCCTGGGCCTGGGCCTGGAAACTGGGGCCTTGGGATGTACGTGGTCTCTGCTGTGGTAGAGCTAGGGTGACACAAGAGTGTCTTCTAAAGACCTTCTGTGGAAAACACCCGGTGTCCATCGGCAAGGAACAGAGAAGCAAAACGTGGCCCGCCAAGTTGTGGAATATTACGCAGCCGTGAAAAAGAGTGGGGACAGTTAGGTATTTGCTTAATGACAGCTTAGTCCCATATGATGGGATCCCAACAGGCTGCTCCACTGTCCACATGTGTGATGACATTTTATGATGGCATCGCCCAATGTGTCTCTTGGAGTGTGTCCCTGTTGTGAAGGGATGAGGGACTGTACTGGCGATGACATCGAGGCACCTTGCAAGTATCACGCTGAGAAAAAGCAGGCAAACACGCATGGCTGCAGATTGGATGATTCCCTTGACAAGAAATGCCCAGAACAGGGACATCTGGGCAGACTGAAGGTGGGTTCTTGGTTGCAGGGGCCGGGAGGTTTTGTGGAACAGGTTCAGAGAGTCTGATAAAAGCGTTTGTTTTGGAACGAGATGGTGGTGGGGGCACAGTGTGGAGCCTGGAGTGAGTGCCCAGGAATTGCCCCCTTAAAAGCAAAGCGGCACTTTTATGTTAGATATGCTGTAAACCTCACTACAGACGGGGAGGGCATGCCTGGGGGCGCAGGCTGCTGAGACGGCTGGGGTGTACACCCTGTGAGGCCCAAGGACCCAGGCTGGAGACCCAGGGCAGGGAGAGGGAACCAAAACAAACAAACAAATGTGTTCCTTCCTGCTGTCTTTTCTTCTTTCCTTCTGTCCTCCCTCCTTCCCTCCCTCCCTCCTTTCTCATCCCTCTAGCTACCCAGAAAACATACATCTTGGGGACAATAGGAGCTGGAGGGTCAGGCCATCTGGGGGGAGATGATGATGCCCAGAATTGGGAAGGTGGCTTCCAAGGACACTGGGGGGTTCCGGGGTTGCAGGCTCAGGGCCTGAACTGGATGTGGGGGTGCAGGGGTGTGGAACTAAGGATTTGACTGCTGGGTTTTAGGCCAGGGACCTGGGAGGCTGCAGGTGCTGAGACTAAAGTGAGGAAGCTTGGTTTGGGTCTGGTAAGGGCTGACATGCCTAGAAAACCCCCGGTGGAGTTACAGTGAGGAGAGAGGCCGAGCTGAGCTCTGCCGTGGCCATCGTCACTGTGTAGATGCAGTTGGTGGTCCCCAGGGGAATGTGTGGCCCTCAAGAAGATGAGCTACTCTGCCTGGGGTCCTGTGCTCTGGCTGTGTAGACATTTGTCCTGGGCGCTAGTTCCATTCACAGGATGGGAGGTGAGATGGGCGTGGGGCTCGCGATGGGGGTCAGAGGGAAGTGATTTGTTCAAGGTCACTCAGCCCAGGAAGGAGACCTTGAGATGCAGACCCCCCTGGGTGGCTGGGGGGAGAGGTGGAGCCTGACCTTGTGCGAAAAAGAATATGAAATAACAAAATGCTGTGAAATCAACTCAAAATGCCACAGGCGGGGTCTGGTCAGGACGGTGACAGGTGGCAGGACCCGCCTATTTCTCGTGGCAGGAAAGTGAGGTGCATCTGGGGCGGGCTCATGAATCCCGCCCCTGTCCTCCAGGACATGGGGTGGGGGGGGAGTCATTTCAGATGCGGTTGATAAGCTGTGACTTTAAAACGGGCCAAAAGGCAGGCACTTGAGGCTGGGGGAGGGGCTGGGTCCCTTGGACCTTGGAGTTGAGCCCCAAGACCTTGGAGTTGAGCCCCAAGTGGTGAGGAGGGGCTGCAGGGTGCTGGGCGGGTGTCTCCATGGGGAACAGCCCAGGAGAAGGCTCAAGTCCCCCACCCCATCCCCGGAAGGAGACTGGAAGTTTCTAGAAACAGGAAAGGTGGGGAGTGGCTGGAATTTGGACCCCCCCACCCCACCCCCGTGAGGAAGTAGACCCTGGCGGCAGAGTCAGAGGGGAAGGTTAATTCTCAGACCTACAGTAAGGATCCCGGGCCCTAGTGGAGGCAGGGAGGCCTGGAGGCTGGGGGAAGCCACCCGTATGCTGGCTTGGTCCCCGGTGGGGCGCTGGAGGTCAGAGGACGCAGGTTGGTGAGACGCTTCAGAGAGACCATCACAGGCTTGCTGATGGCGCTTACGATGGAGAGGAGGGGCAGGCGAGGAATGGAGGGGACTCGTAGGTTTGGGGTCCCGGAGTCGTTGACATCGACTTACTGATGTGTGTCCTAGAAGCTGGTGGCGGAGCCATGGTCTAAACAGACCAGGGAGCTTGTCTTGTGCAGGGGCCCTGCGTCCCAGGTGAGTGCGGTGGAGGCTGGGACCACACGGGTTCTGCTCCCACGTGGGTTTTTTCAATGTAGCGGTAAATGTATTTTCTCTTACTGTTTTTAAATAAAGGAGCAGGCAGGAATGAAGGCGAGCAGGCAGGCAGAGAGAGGAGGAAGAAGCGCTGTATTCATTTGATGTACTTGTTCATCTCGGTGGTTCCCCCGGGACGTGAACCCAGGTCCTTGGGATGGATGTGGACTGTGCTGGGCCAGAGGCAGCGGACCGAACGGCTCTTCCACCAGGGTGCACCCTCTTTCTTTTCTTTTCTTTTTTTTTAAATAGGGAGGGAGGAAGGGGAGGAGAAACAACTTTTATTTCTTTGTTAACTCGTGTTTTGTATCTTGGACTTTCCATGGTCTATGCCTCATCCACCGGCTTAGCTCCGGCCCCACGTGGGGCGGATAATTCCCTGAATAACCATCCATTTCTTTTGCTTCCTTTCTTGTCAGGCTACCGTATAGAAGACATATAAAATACAGCACCTGTAAAAATGTGCTCATCAACAGTAGTAAAGTTTCTGGGAGTCAGAATTATTCTTGGGTTGTCTGTTACATAAAGGTGCAGGCAGGAATGAAGGTGAGTTAGGCAGGAAGAGAGAGGAGGAAGAAACCCTTTCTTTAGTTGTTCATCTGGGTTGTCTTCCTTGGCTGTGGGCCTCAAAGCAGGGACCTTGGGATGTACAAGGACTTCACCTCTGGTGGAGTAAGCCATTAGGCCATGGGATATACTTACTCTTGTGTTTTCAGATGTGTGGGTGGGTGGGTAGGGGTGGTCAGGGCCCCGAACCCCCTGGTCGTTCAAGGGTCAGCTGTGGGGACATTCGAACAAAGGCCTAAAGGAGTACAGGCAGTGGTCCTGTGACTAATTGCAGGACAAGGGGAGATTTGCGGCCAAGCACGCCAGTGCAAAGGCCCTGGGGCACAGCCTGTGTGCTGGGGCAATGGCAGGCCTGACCGGGCGCAGAAATATGATCAGAGAGCTCACCTGTGGTTCTTAGGCTTTCATTTGGGGGGGGGGGGGGGTGGCAGTAGTGGGGGAGACTAGTCTGGACTCTGTGGAGAGATTCCAAACTGGAAATTAGAACTTTGGGAAGTATTGACTGGCAGGCTGGTGTTGAGAGGGTGGGACAGGCTGGGAGGGTCAATTAAAATATGGGGAGCTGGCCCTCCCCTGACAGTGTGGGTTTTTTTAGTCAGTTGCTGGCCAGGTCTACGTCCAGATTCCTGCAAAGATCAGAGAATGTCAGGGTGGAAGGGGCGGTGTGTGCTGGAGGAGGGAAGGTGACCAAGCCCTTTGCGGGGAGGCCGGGCTGAGGGAGGACTGCAGGGGGGGAGGAGGCCAGGATAAAACGCACAGCTCCTCCTCACCCTCCCAGCCCCCTGGGGGTCCTTCCACCCCGCCTGCCTGTCTCCAGCTTACCCCGAGGGTCCTCCAGAGGGGAAAGAGGGGACTAGGTTGTCCCTGGTCCCCGATCTGTGGCGCCAGCCTGCTGAATTCTAATTAGCTGCCGAAGCGCAAGAGACGGAAGCTGGGGGCCGGGGGCGGGGGCTGGATTCCTGCCTGAGTCCCGGAGGCTGCACCTCGGGCGGAGATGCTGGGATGCCCGGACGCCCAGGGCCCCAGCCCGGGAGGCTGCTCCTGGTCCTCCTGCTCACTGGGTCCGGAGGTCAGGATGACTACGCCCGGGGTCCAAGGTGGGCCAGGGTCCTGGGGGGCCCTTCGCAGTCCCCACCTCCTGCTGAGTTGCCCCATCGCAGAAGTGTTTCTAGAAGGTTCCTTTCGGTGCCGAGGGGTGGGTCTGTCTGCCGAGGGGTGCGGGTCGCTGTGAGTTCAAGTCTCTAGAGGGGCCTCAGCCTCTGCCGGATGACTCTGATGTCCCCCAAGCGGCTCCCCCCGGACCCCCAAGGACAGCTGTTCCCTCCTGACTCGCGCTGTCCCCACAGGCTGGTGGGCCAAGCCGTGGTGCCCGCCTGGTGATGTGGGGCAAGGCCCCCTGCACAGGTCACTGAGAGCCCCGTCCACGCCCCCTGCCGCCGCCATGGCCCGCCTGGCCGCTGCCCTCTGGAGTGTCTGCATCACCGCCGTCCTGGTCACCTCGGCCACCCAAGGTAGGTGTCGCGGGGCCAGGGAGGGCCGAGAAGGCTTGACATGCCTCTCAGCTGCTGGCTCCAGCACTGCAGCCTCCACACCCGGGCGCATGGTCCTGGCGTCAGGTCGTGCTCTGTGGCTCCCAGACTGGACAGGCCTTCCTGGGAAGCCAAAGGTCTTATGTCGTCTCGTGTCGTGGGCTCTATGCGCTCTGTGATTACATCTCCCAGGCTCTCACTGGGAAGAAGCCTTAATTAAAGCTTGCCCGCTGACGTTTATTTAAAAACAACTAATTACATAGCTCGGCCCTTCCGCGGCCGGATCGTGCACACGGCACAATTAGTGCTTCACCTCTACCCGCCCACCCGCACCGATTACTCAATTAGGGTCCCCGTGGGGGGGCAGGGAGAGGAGGGAGGCTTTGTCCTCCTCCACACCCCACAGCGGTGCCCCCTGCCCACCTCTCCCAGCCCTGTCTGTAGGACCCCATGTCCCAGGGCTGCTCACACAGCCCCACCCTCTGGGAAGCTGGGGCGTATCTCCTCTGTGCCCCAGGACCTTGGCACGGCTCCGGCCAGCCGACATCCTCCACTCTCGCCCAGCACCCATGTGCTCTGCCCCATCCTGGTCCTGCCCCACCGCCCCAGCTGGGCCCAGGGGGGGCCGCCCCACCCCCAGATCCATCTGAGCCAGCCCTCCACCCCCAGCCTCCCTCCCAGGCCCAGGAAGGGCTAAAATTAGCTGTGGGAGCAGATGGTGCAAAAGGAACACATGTCAGACTTTTCCCCAAGTGGGACTCGGCTCACCCCAAAAAACCCCAGGGGCCTGGCAGCTATCCTCCTTGGACACCCCAGTCTGCAGGGAGGGAGCAGGTCTCTGAAAAGGAGCCCACCAAACATGCCCTTGTCCCCTTGTCCCCTTGTCATCTACAGGTGACAAGACAGTCCCCATGTTGGAGCCTCTGTTGGGCCATTCTGTGTGTGCCCATGTCCCTCCAGAAACGCCTGGCTGGGATGAGTGTCCAGGACGGTGGCCGCCCCCACAGTCGGGTGCTGCAGAGCCTGCTCTGTCCTGCCTGAATATTCTTAATGACAGCAGCCATTTCTGTCATCTTCCTGAATGGAGGCTGCTGCAGCCCTCTCTGCTGTTACATGGAGTTGTCATCTCCTTAGGGAAGGAGTCAGGGGCACAGAGGTGGCCGGTGTCTGCAGACAGCCACCAGCCAGGCAGTGACAGAGCCTGGATTTAAAATCCGGCTGTCTGGATCCTCCGTCTGAGCTCTCAGCCGCGCCTGCCACAGGGTGGGGATGGACACGTGGGCACTCGACCCCACCGGGAACTCAGCCTGCTCACGACATGGCGTGGTTTATTTTTTTTGTTTTTTTGTTTTTGAAGGAAAGGTGCAGGCAGGCAGGCAGGAAGAAAAGAGGAAAAAGCATTTCTATTTATTTTAATTATTCCCCTTGGTTGTTCCCTCAGCCCTGGGTCTAGAACTTCAGGCCTTGGGGCTGCATGTGGACTGCACCCAGGGCGTGCTAGGCCACTAGACCACCAGGATGTGCCAAGACATATTCTTTGTCACTGTGACCCAGGGAGGCTACCCAGGTGATAACCAGGAGGTCCCTTCTGGTGGTGCCCCCACTATGCATAATACCATGTTCCTTCCAGAACATTCTCTAACACCTCGGAGCCTCCCTGTGACCCTGGGTGGTGAAAGCTCATTCTACAGATCAGGAAACCGAGGTCTGGAGAGGCTACGTCTCTGCACACGCAGGATCAACTGGGGGTCATGCCCAAGACCAGCTTCCCTTCTGACACCAGTTGCAAAGTTTGGGGGAGTCCCTCAGACCACCCCCAGATTTGACGATTTGCCAGGCCTCCCAGATCATAAAAGCCATGGTGGCAGCTTCTTACAGGAAGGAGAAACATGGAAATCAGTCAAGAGGGGAGCTGTAGGGAGGTGGCCTCCCAACAGGGTCGTGTGGACTGTGTCAGCATTCCTGGCATGGATGGGTGACAGCCCCTGTGGTGGACGATCAACCCAGGAAATGTCCCCTGAGCCTGGGTGCAGAGCCTTTACTGGGACTCGGTCATGTGGAGGCAGGGGGCCAGTCATGTAGCGGACCCCTCCTGATGCCCCACAGAGGGCTCACTGAGAGTGGACGTGAGTTGTCATGCAGCAGAGCGCTACCGCGGGCTGATGAGCCCCCAGAGATGTTTTCCTCCCAGTTGTGGAAGGTGGAAGCTCAAGGAATGGGCTCTCTCATTGGTGTGCAGCCAGATGGCCATCTTCTCCCTGTGTCTCAACATCACCTTCTTTCTGGGTCCCTCTGCATCCCCTTTCGATCAGAGAGCACCAGTGTATTGCATTGGGACCCTAATGACCTCATCTTTTTTTCTCTGGATATTTTTTGCGGTTTTTTTTATTTTTTTTATTCCCAGGGACTCAGGTCTGGAACCTGGTCCTTGGATTTGACATGGCCTGCACTTCCACCATGGAGCCACAGGGGGGCGCTTAATGACCGCACCTTAACTTGATTACCTTTGTAAAGACTCAGTCTCTAAATCCAGTCACATTCAGAGGTCCTGGGGTCAGAGCTTCAGCGAGAAATTGACAGAGACAGCAGCCACTACCTGGCATGGTCAAGACCCGCCCCCCAGGTCAAGGACATGAGGCAGAACACTCCCCCAGAACGGAGAGCAAAGGCTGGTTCCCGGGGCTGGGTTTATGTCCTTAGAGGCACATGCTGAGAAATCCATTTTACAGATGAATAGACTGAGATTCAGGTGACTGCTGTAGTGAGGTGCGGGGTCTAAGCTGATGCCATCCCCGCCTCCCGCAGGCCTGAGCCGGGCGGGGCTCCCGTTCGGGCTGATGCGCCGTGAGCTGGCTTGCGAAGGTTACCCCATCGAGCTGCGATGTCCGGGCAGTGACGTCATCATGGTGGAGAACGCCAACTACGGGCGCACAGACGACAAGATCTGTGACGCCGACCCCTTCCAGATGGAGAACGTGCAATGTTACCTGCCGGACGCCTTCAAGATCATGTCGCAGAGGTAACCGTGACCCTGGGGGGAGTTGCGGCTGTGGGTTCTGGGGGAATGAAGGCGCCGTCTTCCTGGCCAGGACACCCCATCAGCTGCCAGCCTGCCTTCTATGCATGGGACACATGTGTCCTGGGCACCCAGCCCGCACCCCACCACAAACTCATCCCAAGGTTCTCAGGCGTCCGTGGGGGCTGGCGGAATAAAAGCAATGGCAGGACAGGTTGAAGACCTCGCTGTTTTTCGGGGCGTACCCTTTCACCCGGGCTTGGGAAATTCTGGCAGACTCCTCCTCCAAGAAGGTGGCATCGGAACACAGAAGAGAAAGTGCGCGTGCGCACGCATGCCAGGCAAAGGGGTTGCACCTCTCCAGCTGCAGAAACGACTGAGCGCTGATCGGCTCCTTCTTTTCATTTATAAGCCCACCCCCAACCCATGACCCTCCCAAGCCCCGCCCCCCAGCAGCTGAGTCCCATCTGAAATGGCCTGTACCCCCAACTTCCACCAGGGGGCACGCGTGATCACCGGCTCAGACCTGTGGAGGCTCCTTCTCCACTCAACAAAAACCCGTCTGCCCTGTGCCCACCCAGCCCTGCAAACTCCATCTGTCCCCATCCCTGGCCTCCCCTTCTTCCTCTCCCCCTCCTTGACCCCAGCAGTTACCTGTGCACCTCAGGCATCTGTCTAGCCCACGTCTCCTCTGGGCCTTTGCATTGACTGTTCCCCCAGCCTGGAATGCTGTTCCCCACACTGCATGAGTCCTCTCTCCCCTGACTCCAAGTTTTTGTTTTTGTTTTTTTGTTTAATTTTTTAAAGGCAATGTGCAGACAGAAAGCAATTAGGCAGGCAGGAAGAAAGAGGAAGAAGCTCTATTTTTATTTAGTTGTTCACATTGGTTGTTTCCCCTGCCACCCGGCCCTCGAACCCAGGGGTATGTGGACTGCGCTCCTTCAGAGACAACTGTCCTAACCACTACCCCACCAGAGTGCCCTGATTCAGAGTTTTTGTTTCTTTTTCTTTAGTATTCTGTAGCAGTAACTTTATAGACTTACAGATGCAGGTTCCCCATATATACACATTCCCCATTCCTCATGTGTCAACACATCCTGGGCTCTGTCACCATTTGCTCCCATCCCATTCCCTTTTGGTCACCTCAGTTCTGTTGCAAGTTTCCAAGAGCTGGTTTTGTTTCATCTGTTTTTTGCTCTGTTTTAAGAAGCATTATATTTTATTTCCATCTCGTTGTTCAGTTTCCCCACCCTCACTCAGGACTCGAATCCAGGGGCATGTGGTCTGTGCTCCTTCGGAGGTGATTGACCTAACCACTGATCCACTGGGGGGCACCTGTTCTGTTTTTAACATCAGCGACGTCTGCTTGGCCACCTTTCCAAAACCACAGCCCCGCCCCTCCTTTCCTAGCCCCTTCCCTGCTTGCTCTCCCTCTGAGACCGCTTCATCCGTGATTCCGGTGGGGATTTTGCTGCTTTCTCCTGTTTTAAGTCTTCTCTCCCCATGGGGACAGGGACATAGTGTCCACAGCCAGCTAGACCCCCAGCACTCACTGAATTTTTGCCAAGTGTTTGAGAGAGTGCAGCCTTCACTCCAGGACTTAGAACACAGAACTTGAAAAGAGAAGGAGCACTGAAGGTTCTAGAATGTGTCATTGGGTCAGGCATCTCCAGAGAGGGTTTCAAACCAGCTGGGGCTACCAGTGCCCCTCCCTCTCAGAGGTCCACCCCTTACCAGTCTCCTATCCCTTTTGCTCCGCAGGCGCCCCCATCTGTTCCCCTCCTGGGAATCCTTTCCTCCCACCTCCTGCCTGTCCAAATTCTCCGTCACTTCATTCACTCAGCACCAGCCTCGGGTCTGGGTCTTCCCTGCAGTGTCTCCACCAGCACCCGGTACAGCGGCTGGTCCGGTTTTGACGCTGTGAGCAACACCAGTGATGGGTTATAGAGGCAGGGGGGAGCGTGATGAGGCCGCTGTCCACAGTCATAAACCAGGAGGCCCTTCTATTAGGGTGCAACTCCTCTGCTCCCCCTGGAGACACCCTAGATTAATGAAATGAGAGGCAGGAATGCCCACAGCACCCACTTTTGTTCTGCGCCTCCCTGAGCCCAGCCCTTCAAGGAACACGTGAGGCCTGGGCGCTCCAGCATTCATAGTCAGCCATTATCTCCTCTCTTTGTATTGAGGTGAAAATCATATCACATCAAATTCACCATTTAATTTTTTTCTAAAGAGAGGAAGGGAGGGAGAGGAGGAAGAAGCATTTAGGAAGGAAGGAGGGAGGGAAGGAAGAAGCACTTTTTATTTCTTTGTGGATTTATTTTAGTTGTTCCCTTGGGCCCTGGGTCTGGAAGTCATGTCATTGGGTTTTACATGGTTCACGTCCCAGTTGCTGGCTTAGCACCCGAGCCACTAGGGGGCACCAACATTTACCATTTTAAAGTGAACCATCCGTGGCATTTAGCCATTGACTCTGTTATGTGACCATCCCCTCTATCCAGTTCTAGAACATTCTCTCATCCCAAAAGGAAACCCTAAACCTATTGAGGGACTCTTCCCATCTTCCCTCTACCAGCTCCTGGTAATCCCAATCTGCTCTCTGTGGATTTGCCTGTTCTGAGTGTTCCCTATAAACACCGTTGACGCTTGAGCATTAGATGTATGAGGGGGTCAGGGAGCGTCTACTCAGGTGGTCCTGGACCCTGCCCACCGCGCATGTCAGTTTGGTGGAATCGCCGAATGCGGACTCCATGGAGTGGATTTTGGACAAGGGTGGCTGGAGCCCCAGAGTTGTTCCTGAGTCAGCTAGAGAATGGTGAAACGTGAACTTTTGTGCCTGGCTGCTTCCGTTCTCATGTTTTCATGATTCGTTCCTGTGGTGGGTATGTCCAAGCTTCCTTTTTTTAAAAAAGGGACGAGGCCAGCAGTCAGGCAGAGAGAGGCGGAAGCAGCACTTTATTCATTTTTATTTCATTGCTCATCTTCGTTGTTCTTCCGGACCCAGGACGCGAACTCGGGTCCCTGGGATATATGCGGACTGCGCTTGGCACAGAGGCAGCCGACCCAACCACTGCTCCACTCGGGGGCACCACTTCCTTCCGTTTTATGGCTGAGTAGTCATACTCCCTTGAGTATGATGCCCCTGTGGTTCAGCGGTTAAGTCCACGACTCAGAATGGCGTAGTCCATGTAAAGCCCAAGGACCAGGGTTCAAGGCTCGGGACAAGAGGGGAATGAGCAACATAAGCAAACGAAAGGGTTGAATAAATTGTTTCTTCCTCTCTCTTCCTGCCTGCTTCCGTCTTCCAAATAATTCACTCATGCGCACACACATACACACACACACACACACACACACACACGTACATCTATAAACGGTGTTACTGAAGTGCCAGCTTTCAGTTCTTAGGCGATTTACCTGGAGACAAAATGACTGGGTCACAGGTAACTTCTGAACTGCCGAGGACCAGCGCTCTGTTTGCGTTGTTTTGTTTTTTATTTTAAGGACAGGTGCAGGCAGGCATGAAGGGGAGCAGGCAGGCAAGAAGAGAGAGGAGGAAGAAGCATTTTCATTTATTTATTTAGTTGTTGATCGTGGTTCTTCCCCCACCCATGTCTTGAACCCGGGACTTCGGGACGAACGCAGACTGCGCCCGGGAGATTTAACCGCTGGGCCACCAGGGGGCGCCAAGCGCTCTGTTTAAGGGGGTGGGGTGAGTGAGTGTGGGTGGGTCCTCTTGTCCCCCAGCCCCATTCCCCTCTCTCTCTGCTAGACCCTTAGCCGGTTCAGATCAGCGTGGAAGCGCAGGCGCCGCCACCCCTTCTGCCCATAACTGTTGGCAAGCTCCGCAAACCACTAGAGGAGAAACAGCCTCCTGTCGTTGTGAAATAGGCGCCCTTGACCTGTTAACCGGCCTCCTGAGAAGTTGGCGGGGACCCCGGGAGTCGGGGTGGGGAATCGAAGTGAACACTCGCCCTTCTTAGCCGCAGACTTTCAGAGCAGCGCTGTCCGGGGTGCGGGGCGTGGTGGGGGGCGAGGTGGGCACTGGGCGTTTCGGGAAAGGTATCTGCAAAGACACACCCTCACATGTGTGGCTTCACAGGTCTTACGCCTCCCTGAGCGAAGGAGGGGCTCGGTGGTCAATTCTGGGAAAATGCCAAGGACACAAAGGCCCATGGGGGCACTCGGGTGGCATGAACAGGTGGAAGGCAGGTCTGGTCCGCCCTGGGCTCGTGCGTGCGGGGCTGGGCGCAGAAGAGCCCCGTCTGGGGGAAGAAGAGAGCCAGCAGCAAACAGAACGCGAGGCCCCCCCGGAGGCCCCGGAGTCCGGGCCTGTGTGTTCCCAGCCCCCTGCCTCTCTCCCGCAGGTGTAACAACCGCACCCAGTGCGTGGTGGTGGCCGGCTCCGACGCCTTTCCCGACCCCTGTCCTGGGACCTACAAGTACCTGGAGGTGCAGTACGACTGTGTCCCCTACAGTGAGTCTTCTTGTTCCTCGTGCGGATGCGGGCCCCTCCCCCTCCCAGCAGTGAGCGAGGAGGAGACACCTTGATTACACACACACACACACACACACACACACACGGTCGAGATGTCT